>PVHY01019375.1:0-27498 GCA_004024945.1 Uropsilus gracilis
CTCATAGAAATAAGTCACTTTAACTCCGTGGACTGTTAAATTCTCCTTTAATAAAGTACTTTTCCTCGTCTTAAAAAAATGGCTTCTGAGTGGCACTGACTCCTTCAGGGTACGAGAGCAGGCTTGACAAACTTGTTTCCAAGATTCCTTCCAAGGTGCTTCATTCCATCACGTCTACAGTATCTCCAAATCTACATGCCGAATTTCAGGATTTCGTTTCTGAAAGGAAAAATCACCAACACGTTATTCATAGCAAAACAAAATTCATTCCTTTTAGTCCTAAAGTCACTGAAATCAACATTTGACTAAGCAACTTTGCTGTAGTATAAATGGGTATACAATAAGATCAACAGTATACTACAATGATGTATACAGTCTATGAGTTAAAGCATTACAGCTAATAAGTTAATATTTAATGAATATTTACTCTTGTGTCAAGTACTGTACTATTTGAAAATCCTCATAATAACCCAATTATCTCCATTTCACAGATGAGAACACTGAATTTTTAAAATACTAACCAAATTGTTTAAAGTCACACAGCTAAGAAGAGATGAAGCCAGGTTTCTAACTATTACAATGTACTAAATGACAACTCTAGGAATAAAAAGGTGAGATTGATGATATTCTGAGATACAGAAAGACGTCACTGTGGATATGATATCACAGTGAGGTTTGAATGCAATTAGTTTTCCAGATAAAGATAAAGGTGGAAGAAAGTATAAGCATAGCAGAGAATCTAAAAAGTATATGCTTTGCTCTATATCAAGAGAATGGTAGTTTGTAGAGAAGTTGAAAAGGGTTCCCCCTCTGGGTACCTAGAGGAAGTTCACCTAATTCAATTCTGGGAGAATGAAGTGTAGTAAAATGTAATACAACAATATTTTAAGAATGGAGGACAAAAGAGAATGCAAATAACTAAATCTCCAGGAAAAACAAACAAATGAGCAAGAAAAATATAAAACAGTCAACAAAACTGAGACACAGAGCAGTAGAGGGGGATGGGTATGAGGGTGGGGGAGGGCACAAGAGATAAAGATGGTTTGTAGGTAATGAGGTGGTAGGAGAGCCTCAGGGTAGACAGTGATGTGATATATATAGAATATGTATGTGTGCAATCAAGAAAAAAATTAAATTCAATATAATAAATCTATACCTATCAAAGAGAAATTAATGATGGTTAAGTCAGGGAGAGCAACATAAGACTTAGATGTAAAGTATATCAGTAAATATAAAAGAAATATTGAAAGTATTAAAAATGGTTATTCTCAGAAGCAGATTTAAATTTAAAGACTTAAAAGGGTGAAGCAGGTAACACTTCAACTATAAGCTCTTCAGCTGTTTGACTTTATAAACTTTGATAGAAAGAAAAAGATAAATCAGAAGAGTTAAAAAAAAAAAAGCTCCTCTGATTTTGATATCAGTCAGGATAATTCCCACCTTAGGAAAATATCCTAGAAACATTTACATACTACTTGTATTAAAGGAATTCAGTTATAAAACAAAAGCCTGGTAAGATATTACAGTTTAGTTCCTACTGTTCTATTGAATGTGCACTGATATTTTTCTTGTAATTAGTGCTGTTAATGTGTCCCCGGGGATATTTTCCCCTGGATCCTAGTGTGAGAATAGCCAAAAAACATGGGAGGCATACTTCTGTTTTCAATATATTACCTGAAACTATTCCCTAAGTCTAGAATATCTTACATTTCATATGTAATAAAAAAAGATTTTCTCAAACAGAAATGAACCTGGATTTTATTTTCCCATTCTAATCAACCCTTACTTATCCCAATATGACTTGAAACTTTTTACCTGCAGAGTTCTCAATTATTCTCTCGAAAAAGCCCTATTTTACAGATGTGAACTAATAAAAACATTTCAAGAAAAGGAAACAAAAATTATAAAACTTTCTTAAAATCAAATTTTCAAAGAAAACTAATCAAATTCCTAAAATATGCCCAACATAAAGTAGACAGATACAGTATATGTTTGTTGAATAAATGAATAAAAGAAACAGGATTAATATCTTTATAAGTTTAAACCTAACAAAATAAACACATGCACAGTAGTAACTGAATATTGGTTAAACAGAATTGAAAAATCAATTAACTGTTGTCCAACTTATAATTTTTATTCATTTATTCAACAAATACGTTTTGATCTATTATGTCGCAGGCATTAATCAATGCAAATTGAAACATTCCAAACACAACAGACATTTTATTCCAATACCCATATTACACAGATATAAAACCAAACTACGTAATTTATTTTGTAATGCTATAGATGCCAAGTTAAGAAAATACTGTGAGAGGATGCAATTAAAGAAGCAAAAGACAAAGAGGTAAAACATTTAACCAGAACATTGCTTATTATAAATTTGCAAATGCTATGGCATCTTCCCATTGAATTAATTTCCAAAAGTGATTTTCCCCAAACACAAAAATCTTCATGGAGGAATAAAGAGTCTATGTGCAGACTGAAACATAGTAGTAAGAAAAAAACTTTCAAGTTTGGCAGTTCGAAGAACTTAAAAATTAGAAAATATATATCACATTTATAGTGTGGTACTACTTTATATATTAACATTCATTAACCAGCATCTGTACCTCAAATTATGCAAGCTGCAAGTTTTAAGCAAAAAGTATCACCTATTCTAATACTTTCATCAACCCATTACTCAAGAGAGATAAGGAACTAACAGTTTTAGTGCAGAATTTTTATCACTGAGTGTGGCCTTCCAAACTATTCAGTAATTATTAAAATTTAAACTTAAGGCCAATGATATTTAGCTACAAAAAGGAGAACTATGTAAGTGTACAAAACTTTAATTTTCAAAAGCAAATCAGCTTTATTTTCAGCAAGAAAGAATTACATTCATTTTTTTTCTTCTAATTTGGTACGTCAACTAAGAAAAAACTTTTCCCTTGAAAAGTTTAATTATGTATCATTAATTATGTCTCGTTGCCTTAGCTAGAGATATTTCCATCTGAAAGTCTGAGCTAAAATAGGTTTCATATTGAATGAATTATATAAGTCTAAACCACTTTCAGATAGGTCAGTCTTTTAATGATTTAAACAGCTTCTAATTAAAGCACACAGTCAGCTAAATTAAAACAGTAAGTTTAGCCAATTGTATGAAGTATAAATATAACATATATTTTATATATAGTTAACTTATAAGTTGGTCATTATATAGTTTATTTATAAACTTGCTAATTATTCAAACATGACTACTGATTTATAAAGTGAATATAAGATTTAGCTTAAAAGTTCATTATCGTCCTTGTCAAGGAAAATAAAAACGGAACAACAAAGCAAAGGTTAGTCATTGTCATGTCCTCCCTGGACAAAAATAAACAGTGATTCTTAAAGTGCACCAAGAATCACTGAGGTCCTAGAGATCTATTCCAGAATCTATTCCAGGGAATTTCAACATCAAGTCTGTTTTCGTAACACTAACATATTTTTGCTTTTTTCACTATATTAGCATTTCCTCTGATGACATAAATGAAATTGTAGATAAAATTGCTGGCATCTTTCACAACTAAATGGCATAAAACCATATTGGTAGTCATTGTGCCCACCTGTTGGTAATTTCATTTCAAAATATCCTTCTTTGATTTATTAGACCTCAACCCCGAGGACACTTAAAAGATATTCTACAACAATATGGAAAATATGTATAAAGTCTTCCAGCTGCCTACGAAAGTTTGATTTTGTCAAAAGGAAAAGCACTTCTACAATTGCTTGAGTTATGAGCTGAATAAGATGCTTTATCTGAATACCATTATCACCTAAAAGGACAAAACTGGGTATTCAAATATAGGTATGTGGCAGGCATCTTTTTTTTTAAATGAACAAAATGATTCTGTTACTTCAAGGAAACAACAGTGCTTGTTGCTAATGAGAAAATGCAAGCCTTCAAAGGATAATTAAGATGGTGAAAAATTCCTACTTTTACCATAAGACTTCCATCTTCCCAATACTGAGTTCTACAGCTTCCCAATTTACCATAAGACTTCCATCTTCCCAATACTGAGTTCTACAGCTTACCAATACTAAGTCCTACAGCTTCCCAATACTGAATCCTACAGCTTCTCAATACTTAGAAATGTATGGACACTTGAAAGATGTGCAAAAACTCAACCAGTATTTTCTAAATGCCAATTCACATTATAGAAACATGCAATGGTAAAAGACTCATTTAAAGTACAAAGATTGACCAATGGGTTTATATGTAACAGTGCGCAGTAAGAATTAATTGTAGTCAAAGAGTCTAACCCTCACCCTCAACTACTTGATAACCTGTAGGCCACTGAAAATGTCCTGTCTGCTAGTTACACCCTTATTTATCTTTGGCCAAACTGTCCCCTGCTCTAACTGCAGAAGTGGATGCTCCACCTCCACAAGGAGGGTGTCAGCTCTCTCTTCAGGGCAGTTTGAGACCGAAAGGTCAGTTGCGCAGGCAACCAACTGCGGAATCCCAGCAAGTTCCCCGCTGGCAACACTCCACACAGACTGCCGAGCCTCATCCCAAGAATGGCACTGTTCCTGACTCAGTGGGCAGAGGACAACTGAATTTTCAAGTTTGCATTTCTGATTTAGGCACCTCTTCCCTTGCCTGGTTTAATCTGTATCCTTTCACAGCAATAAACCAACACGGTGACTATTAACAGTTAATCAGTAAATTAACTATTAATTGTTTACAAAAAAATCTCTAAGTTCCAGTGAATTACTGAACCTGACTGTAGTGTTACAAATCCCTAAAGTTGCAATAGGTATGAGAAATGAGGACAGTCATGTACATTGTGCCCTGCAACTTCATAAATGGTATATGAAAAGTTCATTTGATAGCGTTTCAGATTCCATTCTGCAACTAAGCTTTCAGAGGCTACCAGTAGTCACGCTTTGGTGCTGTAGTAAAAGAGAACATCATGGTTATCTGAAAAAGTACTTAAAAAGTACTTAAAAAAGTACTTATTTTCTTCATATTCTTCATCTAAATCAATATGGGGCAACAGAAAAAATGTAGTAGATATGAGAATATGGCTAGTTTAGATTTTTGCAAAAATGTGAAACAATATCATTCTTCCCACTATTTTTTTCATTTTGGAATGTTATTTTTTGTTAAAATGTTATTTAAACTAACATGTTATAGGCTTATGTTTCCCCCTCCCCCCAATGGATAAAATATGTATGTTTCTCAGTCTTAATTTATAACTTGGTAGATATCAGTTATTATAACTAAATAATATATTTTTGGTCCTCAAAATTTTTTTAGGCTAGAGAATTCTCAGATAAATTATCTGACAAATGATCATCTAGAAAATTAAAAAATCATGCCTGACAAAGCTCATGAACTATCATACTAACATCAATAAAATCATTTATTTGAAGTGCTTTTATTAATGTGATCCAATTTCTAGATTCCAAAAGAAATTCTACAGTAAAAGTAGAGATATATTTCCCTTCAATTTCTGACCAAACTAAAGAACAATCAGCATCAACTTAAGAAAAAACATAACCTGTATATGTTAAAGATCATTTACAAATTTGACTCAGTATTTCAACAGAATAACCCAAAAGTTGTAATGATCTCCAAATGAAAAGAAACAGACATAAAATATGTGGTGGATTAAAAGCAAAGATGTATATATTTGTTCATGGTTACATTCTTTTTTCCCAAATTTATGATCTTTAAACTTTCTCTAAAAAAATTTGAAATGCTTTCTAGAATTTTTAAAGTAACAAATTAGCTCAACTATTTAAGAAACTAATCAATAGAGAATAGTGATTAAAGGTTCAAAACTTGGAGTTGAATATAGCTCAAATCCCAATTCTACTTTCTTTGGCAAACTAGTCAACTTCTCTAGCCAATTTCTTACCCATAACCACCAATATATCAAGGGATTACTAAGAACATAAATATACATATATTGTAATTAGCATAGTGTTCGCATAGAGCAAGTACTAAAAAAATAGTTGAAACTGTTAAAAAAAATTTTTCTTACCTTCAGCTCCTTTTCAAGTCTATCTACTTCAGCTCCTAAAGTATCAATAATATTCTCTCCATGTTTAAGCATGAAGGTCTCTAGTTCTTCAGAAGTTTTCACTTCTTGTATTTCCTATCAAGAATATGGAGAAAAATTAGCATTTTAAAAAACCATGGTGGCATGTTGATTTTTTTAAAAGCAAAAAAAATTTAAAAATAAAAAAAAAAAAAGAAAAGGAAAAAAGCCTATAAAACACTGTAAAGATTAATGAAAAATGTAAAACTGTTAACGCAATGGACAACCTACTTCCAAAAAGAAAATAAGAAATCAATACTACACAGAAGTAGCATTCAAAATCAGTGGATAGGTTATCAACTATCCAATAAGCAGTGCCAAGGCTATTATATTTTTTATGAGAAAACATTAAATTTCTGTCAGGTCTTTAAACAATTCGAAATGGATTAAAAAATTTACCAGTGAATAAAATAAAAAACTTTTTAGAAAAGAATATTTTTATAATAGCGAATAAGAATGTTTATCACTAAGTTTGCCATCATAAAATGAAAAATTTTAAAACAAGAAGATACTATTATTTATATTTATCATAATGAAAATTTCAAAACTGTCAATAATATCTAGTAAGAATGTGAAACATTGATAGAAGTAAAATTCAAATCAAAACTGTCAATAATATCTAGTAAGAATGTGAAACATTGATAGAAGTAAAATTTATACACTTAAGAACAATTTCTCAGTATTTAGAGAAGTTGAAGATATGTACACCTACTAGTTCCTTACTTATGTTTAGCTACATGTTTCCCTAAAAAAATCCTGCACATGTGAAAAAAGAAACATAAGTGAGAACGCTGCTGCGGTAATGTAGTTAACAGCTTAATACTGTAAACAATGTCCTTCAAATGGAGACTGGATAAATGGAGACTGGATAAAAAAAAATTGCAGCATAGATTCAAGATGGGATATTATATAGTAATTAATATAAACTATATGTACATATGTGTACATATAGACACAGGAAGAATCTCAAAAACATATTAAACTATAGAGAGATTCATGCTGTATGATAACATTTACATTAATTTTTACACAACCAAATATGTTACCACATATGCTAAGAAAACTGTTAAAAAATACAAAAACTCAATAGCAGTGACAGCTGTTAAATTTAGGATAATTGTTAATTCTAGGATATAGGAAGGGGAACGAGTTCTAGAAAGTGCAAAAAAGGTCTTCTATTGCTTTTACATGATGTGTTTCCTTCTTTAAGATAAAGATGTTAGTATTTCACAAAAGTAAATGGTAACTTCAACTCTACATGCACTGTAAATATTCTTTTAACCTATTCTCAATGAAAAAGTATGAGTCTGGAGTCAAAGAAATCTAACACCATGGCTGACTCACTATTATGCCTCTGCAATTTTAGGAAAGTTCTTAAGTCTCTTTGTGTCTCAATCTGCCTACATACAAAAATGAAAATATTATTTCTTTACCTCACAGGCTTGTTGAGAGTAAATTAGATAACATACATAAAATGACTGGCATATAACAAGCACTTTAATAATAAGTTTGCTCTTCTGCTGTCTCCAACCCGTTCTATAGTAAATAAAAGGATCTCTGTCAAATTTTGGAACCCTAAGAAGTTGAAAGCTGAAATGACTTTAAAACCTGTAAAAGAAAAAGTTTCATTTTATTTACTTAAAAAGGATTTTTTCTATCCCTTGGTTATTAAGAAAATAATAAACAGATAAACTTACTTGAAGCATTTGGTCAAAATCTTGTTTTTCCAAATATGATCTTGTAACAACTCGTCCATCAAAATCTACTTCTGCCTTAAATCTTACTTTACCTAATCCCATATCTGTGGCTTTGACATCGTGAATTGCCCTGCAATTAATAAAAAAAATGAATACATTTATATACACATACAAACATTTCTAATGGTACAGAGTCTAGAATTTTTATCCTCAAGTAATGAAAATGGATTACGATGGCTTTCACATAATGTTCACTATTAAACACCACCTACCATTTTCCAAACAAATGTCCATTTAGCTTTTTACATAATGCTATATACAGGTACAAATGTAATAAGTAACTATGCTTATTTGTGCATATATGAATTCAACTCTAAACTGCTCTTTCACGTTGCGGTTTTTTCTTATAATCCTTTTTCCTCTTTTCAGTCTTTGAAAGTCTTTATATAGGTCTGTGACGTACTCTATTAGAATAAGATAGTAAGAATTACCTAAAGGGACAAATGTGGGGTATACTGAGCTATCATATAAAAATGCTTAATAAAGTACCAACTACACAGCAGTTGTTTAGTTGGTTTTCATAAAATAGGTAATATAGAATCTTAATCTTTACAGACGATAGAGTATAAGAAACTTGCCCAAAGAAATTTGGTTACTTGAAAGTAGGGCCAGAACTTAACCAGAGATCTTCAGAAACCCAAACCCAAAGATTGTTCCATCAAAACACCATGCCTCACAGAAGCAAAGGCTGAAGTATCACAATTCTTCATCCTGCCTTCTTTACTCAGGAAAAGCTGTCCTAGACAACTACTGGGAACTTCTTTCCTTTCTATGGTAATTACTATAACATTTTTTTCTTTACAGAAGACATGTAAAAATAAACACTGAGTTCTGGGAATATAGAGAAGTAATGGGTAAACAAATTAAAAAGAGATTCCAAGTACTTCTAAAACATTATACACCAAATTTTGAGTGATCCTGAGCAAATAACTAGTTTAAATTCTCTACCCATACAAAAAAAAGAGTATTTATCAAATATCTAGAATAAAAAGAATGACTTCATGTTTACAAAGTTACAGATGCCGAATCTGAAACAAAACCTATTGGGATTAGCAGGGGACTACAATTTATTCATGTAAAACAGTAAAATTTAGAAAAGTTATCTACTCAGTTCAGTTAAAATGTCATTGTTCACCTAGAACTTAATAGCACCAAACTAGAGTATTTTGATAAAATCTTTCCTTCCGTTTTCATACCAAATTACAGATACAAACTATGCAATGTAGCTTCTATCATGCTTCCCATAATCCCTGTCTTCTATATTTAATGCAACTGTGTAATCCTCTCTCTTGGCATATTTGTTAGACCTAGTGACTTACTCCTAACCAACAGAATATGGGAAAATGATGAGATGTCATTTCCAAATTAGATCTATTAACTCTGTCTTATTCATACTCAATCTTCTGCCTTTTCAGCTTGCATGCTTCAATTAAGCAGGATGCAACGCTGCATAGAGTCGTATGACCAGAAACTAAGTTCTGTCAGTAACTGCATGAACTGCAAACAGAATGACAAGAAATGACAAGTGGCCCAGTCAACACCTAGATTAAGATTCTGAAAAACTCTGAAACAGACAGCCCAGGCAAACCATACCGAGATTTCTGGTCCATAAAACTATGTGACAATACATGTTTTCCAGTCACTAGGTTTTGGGATAATTTGTCACAGAGTAATATATAACTGATGCACTATTTTAAAAACTAAATTATCTGGTTTACTAACATTATTTCTGACAACAATTTAATCTACAGATCTTCACTCTTCCAGAAAATTTACTAGGTTTTTCCTTTATAGCACTTTCTTAAAGACTTTATAAATGATATATGTAAAATTATAAACACATATGTATTAGCAACAGGTACTAAAATACATAAAGCAAAAACTGGCATAAATGAAAGTAGAAACAGGTAATTCAGTAATTATAAGTAGAGATTAATATGACTTTCAATAATAGAGCAACCACATAAGAAAATCAAGAGGTAAATGCAAGACTTGAACACTATAAACCAACTAACAGACATGTACATGACACTTCATACAATAATAGAATATACTTTCTTCTTAAATGTGCAAGGAACATTATCCAAGAGAGAGCATATGCAGGGCTATAAATAAAATTCAGTGAATTTGAAAGGACAAAAATAATACAAATGTTCTTCAACCACATGGATGAAATAAAATACAGACATTTGTGAAAACTCATATATGTAGAAATTAAATATACTCCTAAATAATCAATAACCAAAGAAGAAACCATAAGTGAAATTAGCAAATGCTTTGAAATACTGAAAATGAAAAGATCACAGCTATGCCCAAACTTTAAGAATTCAGTGAAGTTTTGCTTAGAAGAAAATTCAAAACTATAAACGTCTGTATCAAAAAGATTTCAAATAAAAAACTTAAGCTACCACACTAAGATACTGGAAAAGGGAGAAGCAAAAACTAAAGTTATCAGAAGAAAAGAAATAATATTGATAAAGGTCTAGAAATCTATGAAATCGAGGCTATATAGCAACAGAAAAGCAATTAAACCAAAAGTTGGTGGTCTGAAAGATCAATAAAATTGAAAAGCCTTCAACTAGATTGAGCAAGAAAATAAGACTCAAATTGCAAGTAACAAGACAGAATATTAAAAACTACCCACACAGAAAAGCCCATGCACAGATGATTATCACTGCAGATTTCCACCAAACATTTAAAGAAAAATAACACCAATTTTTCACACTCTCTTCTATTTCTATAAGGTCAGTAATTATCTTGATGCCAAAACCAGACAAAGACATCACAAAGAAAATTACTAAGGATTTCTTGCATTCAGTTACTAAGCTTAATACTGATAAAAGCTCAATCTTTTATCTTGATCTATGTAACTACTTTTCAAGATTAAACATGTTTGGCTTAAAATATAAATCTAGTCATATTACTGATTCAGATACTAAAGTCATTTTTGAAAGATTTAGCTTAACTATTTAAACTACAACAAAGAAGAAAATAGTTTATTTTTATAATTTTTTGATGATTCTGAAAAACAAGATCCCACCTCTTGAGATGTCTGTCACCAAAATACATTATTTTTAAATTTTACACATATTATGTGTCTAGTGGAAAAGTTGGAATCTTATAGATCTATCTCTTTCATTTCACTGAATCTATTCTGTTGCAGAGTCTCACTGAAAAGAACTCTTAGGACTGTCTCTTCATATCTCCTAAGCCTTATTTTTAATTCTTATATCATTTAAATAATACAAATTATAAGAAAAACAAATTATAAGAAAAACATTTTTAAATAAGACTAAATAAGAAACTTATTTTCAAAAGAAATATAAATCATAGTTAATATTGTAAGCACTTCCCCAAGAATGAAAATCTTAAATGTAATACATTCAATTTGCAAATATAATACAAATATAAAGTAAATGTAAGTAAGAAATTCCCAAATATGGGATTCCATATAAAAGAGGCAATTACTGAGCCGGGCATGGTGGCGCATGCCTGTAGGTGGCAGTCTAGGAAGCCATGGCTGGGGCCAGGGATTGTGGTTCGTGCCCCCCGCCGGGGGCACGTAGTGAGACCTAGTCCCAAAAAAATACCTGGGCATGGTCCCAGCTATCTGGGAAGCTGAGGCTGGGGATTGCTTGAATCTGTGGTACCCCGGGCAATGTGAGCCTGCGGTTCCACTGGCAAAAATAGCGAGACCTAGTCTCAAATAAAAAAAGGGGGGGGATATTTACTTTATAAACTTCTATCCCCATTACATCACCTAACTGTTCTTTATTCTAAAATTTAAATATTTACAAAATTTAAAAGGAAAGCGAGGGACATTCCAAGTCATTTTGCTTTCTTATGAAACTACAATCCTGAAAAGCAATAGATTAAAAAAAAAAAAAAAAAAAAAGCAAAAGATTCAATCAATCCCTGAAGGTTAGGGATCCAAAACCTCTTTTATAAACTATTTTTAAGCCAAGCATTTCTATGTCTTAGCATGTTTTGCAATCATAATGGCATCACCATGATAAGCTGACCTTACTGAGGGGTCATTCTCCAGTAGTTCAGTGAGCCGCTGCACCTGGTCTGGCTGGATGGATCGCCCTAAGAGCGCTTCTGTGTTAGTGTAGATGAGGAATGCTGAGACCACACCTAACAAGGTGCCCACACCCAGAGAACCTAGACTGTCATACAGTGGGTTGCCTAAAAAAGGACACAAGAAATCAGTAAATTAACATCTATTATTCTAATGAATTCTAGTAAGCAAAGAAACAGAATTAGCCAACAAAGGAACCTGAAATCATCCCATATTTTTTAATAACTTTTTTCTAATGGTATATTACAAAATGGGAAATTGCTTCATATTACACAGAAGTATCAGTGGCCAAATTCTTTAAATCTGTTTTCATTACATAGGTAAGGATACAGTGCATTTTCAGATTAGAAACATCGTGTGTGTGTATCTATGTATTTATATACTTCTTTTAAACTTAGGTAGCACTTTTCCCATCTCAAACTGACAAAATAATTGTGAAATCAAAGCAGAAATAACCATTTTTGAAGGCTCTATTCTTACCAAGGTTATGTGAAAGAATTAAGTCATATACAGTTAGGACTAAAGTAGTGGGTTTAAAGCAGTGGTTCTCAAAGTATAGTCTGCTATTACCATTGACAATCTGGTGAAAATATAAATCTCAGCTATCACTGAGACTTTCTATAATCAAAAACTCATAGCAGAGCCCAGCATTCTGTTTTTCCTAAGTATTCCATATAATTTTGATTCTAAAATTTTCCTTAGGTTGTTAGGGCTTAATTGACTCCCAGAGTCAATGAGAGCTAGTTTACTATATATGAATTAATATTCATATAACAAACATCAATAAATATACTTTAAATCTTTACAATTTTACATTTATGTTTAGAGGTCTTTTTATTACAGAGATGATAAAACATTTTGCTAAAAAAAAGTGTAGTTTTACTAATACTTAATCATATCACACTAAGAAGTAAACAGACTTATCTGTACTAAAGTGCTAAAAATGATTTTAATTTTATTTGGTTTGTAATATATAAAAGAAAATACTCTATTAAAAGATGACTTACTCATCAAGTCATACTTTCCTTAAGGCTAAAATTTTGTTGAATATTAATGTCCAAAAAATGTCTCCAATTGTAGGTTAACCAGAAAAGTAATCAAAACTTTTAGAAATATTTCTGGGTCACAGTGGACATCAAAGAATACTGCCTTTGGTCTTAAAAAAGTGTATTTAAAGAGAAAGACCTAGTCATGATTCAGATTATTTTAAGAAATACTGCAATATGGTGGAAGCTCATCACCTAAAATTATTTTAAATATGCAAGGACAAATGGATAAGGCTGGAAGATGTTCCAACTTTAGAAATAATCTTTTCACACTAAACGTTCCTTTTGTTTTAGAAAAATTTTCCGGTATTTTCAATCACCTGAAATTGTACTGGCCTTCAGAGCACCTAACTAGCTTTTACCAAACATCAGGATGGAACCAACTTGAAAGTCAAAATATTAGGAAAGTAATAACTGTTATTACGAACACTAGTTGTGGAAAAAGAACAAGAGCTACAATGTGTTATTTAGAACTTTAAAGCTCACTGAAGTTCTCCCATTATTTTATTATTTTGTTTATTGTTATTTCAATAAACTGAAGTCACTAAGTAATATTGATCAATACTTTCACAGGTGAAAAACTCAAAGCTCAAAGTTATATGGCTACATTATAGCCATAAAGGTTTACAACTTTACAAAAATGTACTTTAAGACTAAGAAATTTCTAACTGACGAAATGTTCTATATAAATAAAGGGTATGAAGTTAGCATTTAACAATAACAGTTTAAAATTATTCAATGACATAAAAGAAAATTCCTACCAATTAGAGGTACAAATAAATCACATATAATTTAGGAAATTTTACCTGTTAGAGAAGTAAGGCCCATGCAAGTGGCTGCTATTGTCACTCCCAAGACTGCTGCAGTATCCTCCAATAATATAACATTTGTACTAGGATCACGACTTTCTATTACTTGATCATTGGGTAAAAGACAAGAAAATAAATTTCCTGAAATCTTACTTTGACATCATGAGGTAACATGCTAATAAGTATCCATTTAAAATTATGGTGTAATTAAGATAAAAATGTATAATATCCTGATTTTTAAAACCCCGTTCCGTGAAAATAATTCCTTTGCTTAAATGTTTTTCTTCCTTTGCTTAAATGTTAACATTTGGTACTTAAAGTCAAGTTACTCTCAAGTTAGATAAGCATATACAGAAATAAGGCAGCTCAACTAAGTTAAATTCAAATATATAGTATTCATGTTCAAATTATATTTCTCTTCATAAAAGAGCTGATGTTTTGTTTTGATGTCTTCATAAAGAGCTACAGAGGGAAGCCAACAAGATATATTTTGTACACATGTATATGGAACAAAGCAATAGTACTAGGTAATTTTAAGCAAATAAAGGAAATTAAATAATACACCTGGTTTCTAAATTACATACCATACTTGTAAAATGACATTCCTTTAGCTCGAGCACTCCGACGAAGTTCATTTAAAGCAACAAGAAGTGTTGCTGAAAGAGAAACATTCATATCAGCAAGAAACAAACTTCTGTCTCCAAACTTCAAAGATGGTACATCAAAAGATAAGAGGTACATTTTGATGCCAAGGTTGCCAGTAAGAAAAATTCTGTATTAATAAGTTACACACACTTTAATTAACAACCATAATATAATGATTTCTAAACCACAGAAACTTAAATATCAATACCACAACATTCTCAATTTATCATAAAGCTATTACATGGCAGGCACACTAAGCTAAGACTGATCACTCATGATCCCTCCAACCTTTTGAGATAGTTGGTATTATCATCACCTTATAGCCTATAAAACATTAAAAGAGCACTAAGCAGAGAGCAACAGTGTTCTGATGTAAACACTATGAGTGAAGCAGATATTAGTCAGTTTCATACCTGACAGTAAAAGTTCTCTACTACAATAAAATAGTTAACTTTCAAAACCTTTGAAATATTCACTTGCAAAAAGAGACCACTTTCTCTGATTAACACTGCCAAATCAGATTTCTAAAAACTCATTATATAATTACACTATTTTTAAACTTATTTCAAAAACATTTCAAATGTTCTGATGAAAACAAAAATGAAATAGCTTTCCTTTGCCTTCATCTATTACACGAGCAAGGAATTTCCCACTTGAAGAAGACAAAGCTTAAGTTTCTCTTCCTATAGCTTTCTTTAATCAATTAACTTTAATAATATATATAACAATGAACTGTTAAATATTACTAAATTAAGTATATGTGCTGCTGAAGCAGAATATCAATAAATTAAGAATACTATATAATACATACCTCCTTCAGATACCAGTGATCCCGCTAAAATACAATATGCCTAAAAAATATTAAAATGAAGCAAAAGTTAGTATTTCACTAAAAAATCACAACTATTCTGAATAAAGTTTATAATGTTTAAAACAAAAACAAATATTAACCCTATTCAGATATGGATCTTGATGAGAAATAGCTCAAACAGGAACAAGATAGAAGACATCTCACAAAGAGACAAAAACTCAAAAAGATAAAGGCCACCTTCTTTTAAAAAACTTCAAAAATACAAAAATAGTAATAATTTAATTTAGAATATATATACTATCATATAAATTTAAAATATTTTATTTAGAATATAATAAGCACAATAATATAATACTCTACAGTGTTTTGCACAATGTAAAAGATAAAAGAATTAGCATTAAAAATTTTGAATATTTGAAATTTGGGGTGTGTATACTAAAAGCATTAAGATCCACACTCATGTCCAAATAACTTCTGGATTTGTTTAACTGCCTATTACCAAGAGAATCTTTTCTGAACCCTGATTCAGAAAGATAAGGAGCTATAAAAAGTAAACATTTCTGTTTTGGTAACACCAATTTCCTTTACATCCAAAACACTCTTGAATTAGATATTAACAGAAGCTTTAAGTCAAGTTAAACAGAAAGAGAAGCACACAAATTCTTTAAAAATTTTAAATGCAAACCAAGTGTCTATAGATTTTCAACACTATCCCTTCACTGGATTGTCTCTGAAAGAGAGGCTTGGGGAATTTGAACCTAGTTCAACACTCATTATCTGTTAAGAAACTGGTTTCCCAATGCTGTATGGCTTGCATGAATGCACAGAAACAAAACCAGATTTGAAACTAGAATTCAGGTTTTCTAGTCTCAACTGTCAACCTTTTTTACTGTTATCTTATGGCCAATGTGGAAAAGTTAAACCTCCTAGCAGTTCTTTTTAATCCCTCCTTTTCTTCTAGAAATGATTTATCACCTAATAAAGAGAAAGAACATGTCAAAGTTTCAAAATACCTAATAAACAAACTGGTTGATGTCAAACTGAAGATATTTTATTAAGGAAGTTAGTCGGACAGATACTCTTCTTACTAAAAAATACAAGTTTCTAGAAGTTTTGAAAGTTAAAACTAAGTGAAAATATATCAATCCCTACTCGAGTGTCATTGACTTTTTTGTTGTCTATAAAGTAATTCTGTATAATTAGATGAATGGAAGGGAATGAAGGGGAATCCTCAACATTGTTGACAGGTGCTTGAAATTCCAACTTTATGTAAAACGAATGTGTAATGAAACCAACTTTACCATATGCTAATTGCTATAAATAAGAAGTAAGTTCCTACACCATACTTCTGTTCACAAAAACACCACCAATCTTCTTTATAAAGATACTAAGCATTTCTACTAATAATAATTTACATTCACTCGTTCACTTTCCAACCTGGTTATTCCAGTTCAAGGCTATGGGTGAACTGAGTCTACCCCCGCAACTCAGGGAGAAGGTGGGAACTAAAATCAGGACATGTCTCCATCAAAGGGCACACTCACATTCAGACTGAGACACATCAATTAACTTTACACACAGACACATCTCTGAGATGTGGGAAGAAATCAGAGTATCCAGAGAAAATCCAGGTAGACATGGAGAAATCACACAAATTCCTGAGAGTGGCTCCAAGTGGAAATCAATTTTTTTTCTCTTCACATCTTAAAATGATATTGAATGAACTCTTATCCAAGTACTTGCTGTATCTATAAAAGTTACCAAATCCTTTCAGAATGCTTGTTTTAATAGTTAAAATCTGTTATGGTGAGAAACTAGTCAATGAGAACTGCAGGAAAAGTCTAATAGTCCTGTTATTATACATGTGTGAAGGTATAAAGAGTATGAAAATGAGACATTCTCCTTAAGAAGAAAACGTCACAAGCACCCTCCACATTCCAAACTGAGATGCTCTGTCACCTACTCAGGTTTTGCACAAAGGGTAGCCCAACCTTGGTTTTACAACCCATTGGCTCCATACGCACTAGCCCACTTAAGAAAAGCTGAGGATGAGGAGGTGGAGAGTAAAGGTTTCTCTGGAGAAAGCAGCTGAGCTTTTGACTGCATGGACAGCAGACTGGAGGTCCCCAGAGTTTAGAGATCCCAGTGAATTATGTCTAATCACACCTGAAAAACTTATGGGCAAGTCTATTGACTGATGTTGGCTGAGTCCGCAGAACAGAAGATACTGTTTTGGAGAAAAACTGCAATTTCACCAACTGTTGAAGATCTGTTTTAATACTTAGGGCTCAGACATAGGATTCTGAGTTGGAATCTTCTGAAAGAGTTCAGCTGCCCAAACGGTGCTGTCAAAGCAGGGTAATCTCAGCAAAAAGGGTCTTCCTAATCTGAGATGCAGAAGCTGACAGGGGAGTGCTATGTGTCCAATCTGTCTTGCGAAGGGAGTTACAAATGCCAGAGGAACCCAGTGCAGTGGCACCAGTAAAGCAGTGGCAGTTTCTTGTCCCCATCGCTATCATCAGTGCTGCCAGACCACAGAAGCTGAGAAGTCCTAGGTGCGAAAATACCCACAGTATTTATTCTCCCTTCTCCCTTTCCCCCAGGGCAGGCCCCTAGCAGGATAACTGAAAGGAGAGCCTTCACTTGAAATACAATTTCAACTGATGACAATTTTACAAGGGACTGGATATTTTGACTACTGATAGTTATTTGATAATGAAAAATGAAGTCTTATGATTTCTTCACTAGTAACTGAAGAAATTAAAGGAACTAGTCAAGACTTTTTTCTTTTTGCCTAAGATTTTAACCAAGGAATCAGTACTTAGTAACTGTACCTACAGATACAATTTTGTTCAACATCACCAAATCACATGGATTCATAGGTCTTGTCCAGTCCTGCTCTAAAAAAATACAAGTACAGACTCATAACCTCTCTGAGACATCCTAACAGTTGAGACTGTCTTGTTAGTCCCATTTTTTCACATCAATATGACAGAAGCATTCTACTGTATTTAATCATGATTTAAGATTACTTCACAACTGAGGGGAAAAAAATAAAAAGATTACCCATAGAAGGGATTCTATTGGCTGAGGATTAATCAATCCCATGATTCCATGATACCAAGATAATCCTGCACCCATCATGAAAATACCCACTCCACTTATTAGTGAAGCAATATAACGCATATTTGAAAATCCATACCTGAAAGATAAAAAAGATCATGTGAAAAAATACATATGATTTCTTTTCAAGATGTTTAATTGGTCAACAAAAATTTTAAAACTTCTAACAGTCATCAAGATATCATGGTTTTATACTCAAGTTTAACTGCCAATTCAAGGTAATCAAAATATCAGTAAGTGGAAAAATTGATAAAATCTTTGAAAATATATAAAAATGGAGTGCATATTACCCAAGTATTTTAATAATTTTCTAAAATTATTCAAGTATTTCCTAATCATTTTACATAAAGGCCATTTCAATTTAGTAGAGTAGCTATTTAGTAGCTACTTTACCATTATGTGCTAAAATACTGGTAAAGTTAATTTTTTTAAATGTATTCACCTATTCAAGGAACAGGATATACATTCAATTTCTTTTACACGGTACAGTTTAGTTGACTGTTTCATTAGAACTGATTTTCCTCGGTCACTGAGTGTAGCTTGAATTATGGGATTGGGGGGGATCATTTAACTTAATGAAATGCTAGTTTTGAAATGTCTTCGGAAGTAGGGTTGGCACAGATGCAGCAATATGGAAGACTAGAAGATGGGGTCACACTTAACTGTGTTCCTATGCAAACTATTTGAATATTTGTTTTATATGGATTTTTATTCACTTTTCAAACATGCTACTAAAGAATGCCCCCTTCCACTGCCGAGCAAGCATTTGTAGCTTGTGCACCGGCAGTGTGGCCGGACGCCTGGTGCTGCGACCTGTTTTAAAAATAAAGTATCCTGAAGTAATCAGGTCTTGAAAGCAGAAAAAACAAAAAACAAAAAATAAAAAACTGATCTTCCTCTACAACTGAGGAATTGAACTGAATTAATGGTTAATTCCAGGCCGGGCAGAGTGGCTCATGCCTGAAGCAGCCGGGGTTAAGGATCGCAGTTCAAGTCCCGCCTGGGGCCAGTAGTGAGACCTAGTTCCAAAAAATAGCTGGGCATGGTGGCGCGTGCCTGTAATCCCAGCTACCTGGGAAGCTGAGGCTGGGGACTGCTTGAGTATGTGGTACCCCGGGCAACGAGAGCCTGCAGTTCCACGGGCAAAAATAGCGAGATTTAGTCTCAAAAAAAAAAAAGTTAATTCCACACTGGATACTTGCTGCTAGTCCTGAACAGTTCAGTCACAGCAACCAACTACTACTGTTTAAGATAAAGACTTTGTTACTTTTTAAAATTTCAATTATTTTTCAAGCACCTTTGCTCAATATGTGCATTATTTTCTATTTTTATATGTACCAATAAAATACTAAATACTACAGAATTCAGAAATATAGTATACTCTAAGAATCACTCATAAATAAAAATATTTCCTGGGAAATTTACTTTCAAACCCAAACCCTACAGCATCCATCAAGCAGATGACATTTTAAACAAGAATTTTTAATTAAAACTCATTTTTTATGCCAGGCATGGTGGCGCACGCCTATAATCAAAGCGCTGGGAGGCAAGAGGCCTGGGATTGCTTGAGTTCATGGGTTCGAGACTACCCTGGCAACACAGTGAGACCTAGTCTAGAAAAAGCAGCCAGATGCGGGGGTGGGCACCTGTAATCCCAGCTACCTAGGAAGCTGAGGCTGAGGATCGCTTGAGTTCACGGGTTCGAGACTACCCTGGCAACACAGTGAGACCTAGTTTCGAAAAAGCAGCCAGATGTGGGGGCGGGCACCTGTAATCCCAGCTACCTAGGAAGCTGAGGTTGAGGATCGCTTGAGTCCAAGGTACTCCCCAGGCAACGTAGCTAGACCTAGCCTTAAAAATTAAATAAATAAATACTTTTTGCAAACATACAATCTTGCAATGGGAAATTCTCAATTTATAGATGTAACAGTCTACCAGTTTGATCTAGATTTATATATACACACACACACATATAAAGCTAAATTTTAAATTTTAAATCAAATGACATTCATTTTGTGTGCTTTCAAGGAATTTGCAAGTTCTTAATAAAATTTGCATTATGTACATTTGCACTATTCAATATGTAACTAGCTACACTGTTAAGTTTAAATTAATTAAAATTAATAAAATTTAAAATGTAGACTTTCAATGATATTACTCACATTTCAAGTGCTCAACAGGCACATGTAGCTATAACTAATGGATAAACACAAAACATTCTTATCATTATAGAAAATTCTACTGAATAGCACTAAAACAGATTACTGAAAATACTTTGAGAATAAATCATGACAAGCTAAAATTCAAAAAATTTTAATCTGTTTATAAACTTCTAGTGTATAAAACTGATGAGGAATATTACTTTTCTTGAGACACTAAAATACTGCAATGATCTGCAGTTACCAAATTAGAAAGCCAGTTATTCTAGATTAATTATTAATCATTCAAGACTGTTCAAAATATGTTAATAAGAAAACAGTAATTTCTTACTTTTAAAGAAAAATATTTATATAACGTATACAGGTAGATTACTTTATGGAAATAAAACCTTTTTTTCCCTAGAGAATGACTGAATTCTAATAACAAAACTTATTTTAAAAAATTGTGCATGTGGAAATTAAAAGTTTTAGCTGGTTATGTTAGAAACAACAGAAGAAAAAAAAAATCTCTATTTTTAGGATCTCATATGATCCTAAAAAGCATACTCAGTTTACAAATAATTTGAAACTAACAAATCACAACAAGAGGATTAAAATAATTAAGTATGAATTTAATAGACATTATCCACAAAATTTTAGATTAGTCTAAATATGTCTCCTATGACAATATAGAACAGGACAAGATATCTATATACTTTATTACAAAACACAACTTAACACCCCCTGAATCTGAATTTACTTTGAGAGAGCAGTGAGATCTTTATGTATTATAGTGGAAGAAATAAACAACTTTTTAAAACTTTAAAAAAATTTTTTAAATAAGGTATGTTTATAAAATGACATTTCTAAAATTCAGTTGCTTTTAAATCAATGACTAGTCGACAAAATAAAGGCAAAATAAAGTCCTTACGGATGGGTAGGATCTGGTGTTTGAACAGACTTGCTGATGCCCACTGCCAGTAAGGCCTAAGGAGAACAAAAAGGTAAATAAATCATTAGCAAGATGGGGCGTAGAAAGTAGTAGTGTATCCTGGAGGGTATAATCTGACAATGAGGAAGAAACTCTAAGCATACGCTTGTCCAATAGTCTAACAATTCTTGTTTCTAGGACTTATTGAAGCAAAGATAAACACCAAGGGATGCAAAATGACATTGCTTATCAAGAAGGAAAATGCAAAAATGATCTAAACAATGAGGAACAGCAAAACAAATAATGGTATACAGCCAAACCACACAACTTCTGAAAGTTTATAAAGAGTGCAACTGATAATTTTCTGTACTAGCCTGTCAAAAGTTCATAATTATTAAGTGAAAGGGAGGAGAAAAAGCAAATTTAGGAACAACTTATGCCAAGTACTTATTGTAAACTACATCAATAAAGAACACAGGAAAAGATCTAGCCATTCTAACAGATGATTTTGATTTAAACTGAGATTTGATTCTGTGGTTTTCATTTTAATTTCCCTAATAAGTGATGTCCAGTACTTCCTCATGTACCTGTAGGCCACCCATGTGTCTTCTTTAAATGTCTATTCATATGCTCTGTTGACTTTTAAATTAGATTGCTTGGGATTGTTCACTATTCAGTTGCACAAGTACTTTACAATTACATTTTTTTCACAGGTCTCAAAAGGTATCATTCTCAAAAGGACATGAGAAATACAATTCTCATTTATTTAGTATGACACAGTTGAAATCTTTTTCACCAAAACTTTTCTGACATTAATGATAAATTCTTTATCAAGAACTTCAAAGCCTTCATAAAAGCCTTCATAACACATGATCTCAGGTTTTATTTATTGCTATTATTGTTTGATCTGTTATAAAAATTAATTTATTTTCTAATTACAAAACTAATAAATGTTCATTATAAAGAAATTCAAAAAGTATAGGAAAAGGGACCATGTAAGAATTTGAAACAGATTTCAGACTGTTTTTATAGACATCTATATACAGTGTCCAAAATTCCTTTTGTGGATAAATTCATGTCACATTTCAGAGACAGGGATATATGTACTTAAAAATATGACCACAATCTGCATGCCTTTTGGCCCTTTATAGAGATTTTCTAACATACAGAAAAACAAAACAATTTAAAATATCTAACAGAGCATTTCAATAAAAAAAGAAAACCTCATCCTTCACTCAGCTTCAACAACTACAAATACATAGTGACATCTTATTTTATCTAAGCAGTAACACACTACTCCCTCATAAATATCTTAAGTAAATTTCAAGTAACATAGCATTTTATCTTTGGATATTTTCAATAAATAATTACACATTTTTAGAAAATTGTCAGAAGATTGTTATAATTTAAAACTTACTATTATTATCTGTTCAGTAATCTATAGTTTTCCTTGTCCATATGTACAAATACTTTACATTTCAATTCTTTCATGTTCACAAAAACTTACGACAAAATAGATATTGTTAGCTCTTCCCTCACTCCACAACATGTCTGGCAAAATATCACACATAGTAGTTAATAAGTATTTACTGAATATAAAATTTAAGAAGACTGCTGGTACTAATAGCAAATGTTTGTCTACTTTCCTAACTTTTACAAAGGGTCTTAATTTGAGAGTGTGTGAGATGATTTTTCATGTTTAATTTTTAATTAAGATTATCTCCTACTCTAAATGTATATGTATCTTTAACTGTAAGTTTACTGTAAGTATAAATACTAAAAAGGCATTTCTTTAATAAACCATATTTTTTAAGGTGGAATGATACATAGGAAGAAATTTTTTTTGTGTTCTTAAAAATGGCTAACGGTTTATAGTATTCAATGTTTAGATCAAAGAGTATTTAAGAAGGTACTTTAATTTTATAAAAATCTTCAACTGACAATTTAAGGAAAGGAATTTAAAATACTAGTGTAAAATACTAGGAAATTTTTTTATTCATCAATTATATGACTTTGTATCTTTATTCAAGTAACTGACCTTACAGTTGTAAGAGCTCATGAGACCATAATTTTAATGTAAGAACATCTCTTCAACAAAAGCCTCTGCCCACTTAGTGAATGATAATCTATATGCCATATTCATTGTTGGAAATTCTTAAAGCATAACAACCTACTTTAAAATACTATGATCACATTTCTATGTACATCATCATTCAAAAGTGAAACAATTTTCCTTTTCTACAAGTCAATCTTACGAATCATTCAGTTTTTAAAAACAATTTTCAGACTAAAACCTTAAATATTTTATTTTAAAATGAATCAGAAATAGTTTCTATCCCTCACCTGATTACAAGTATCAGATAAAGAGTGTATAGCTTCAGAGAACATACTTGCTGAACCCGTATAAATCCAGGCAAGGAATTTAAAAAAGCAGTTTAATCCATTACTAGGAGAGAAAGAGAAAACAAGTATAAGTTTGGTTAATGATTTCCACCAAGAGCTTACTTAAAACATTCACAGCATATATACCTCTATACTAGATTCTTTACACAGTGAAATAAAGAATCCCTAACCTTCAAGAATTTTTTCTATTTTAGGTATAAGAGCACAAATTTGAAAAACACAGATTATGGTTTAAATATTCAAATGAACATGTATAGTATTTTTAAAACAAATTGCTTAAGTACATTTTGAAAACTGGTAAGAAAAGTAAGTGTTCTACACTTGGACCAAATGGAAAGGAAAGGAGATTATCTTATATAGGTAGAAAAGTATCTGTACTTCCAGTAGACCAATGGGAAAGCCAAGACTTTAATGAATTCCTGTTTAAGGAGGCCTACGCCATGGGTAAGGACAAATGTAGACCAGAAGTACAGAGATTAAAATAAACATGATTATCCCTAAGGAAAGCTGCTCATATTATAATCATGAAGACTGATAGGATTTAGCTCAGGTATTAAACTTACTATAACTCTATAATATAAATATGAATGAATAGCCTCATTTTATAAATAAGGAAACTACACATCTTCCAGCTACCTGTTCCCCTTCTCTTCCACTTCAAATAATTTTCTGAATCACCTGCTCTTGCTGTCTGTTTTCCTCACTTTGCACTAACTCTTCAATCCATTAAACAATGACTTCTGCAGCAGAAATCTTATTAGATTTGGTCTTATAATAGCACCAGTTTCTTGCTGCTGAATTTCTAAAAACACTGAAGTATTTTCCTTAATCTCACAGAAGTGCTTGTCACTATTTTCTTAGTTTCCATGACATCCATAATTTTTTTCCTAACTTACTCCGTACTCTTCTTCCACAAAATCTTTTCCCTCTACCCATGTATTAAATTTTTGCATTCTTCAAGATTTTTTCCGAGGATTTTTCTCCCCCTCCCCTTTCTTCTTTACTCTCTTTCCTTTGTGGCTTCTATTAGCCCTATATATTCATTAACACACATTATCCTCTACATATTAATTAACACTCAACTCTCAATCTCTAATCCAGATCTCTTTCAATGCATCTTCAGATCAATATACACTAAGAACAATAACTATAATGATATTATCTTGTACTAGGTTTATGCTGAGTGGATTATCTATATTACATGCACTCTTCCCATGAAGAAAGCTTTAACTGCTAATGCAAAGAACTAATTTTATTAAGTACTTCACATTGGTGGCCTATAAAAGGACAACTCAAATTCAGAAATGAACTGATTTCCTTTGCTACCATCAAGCTACTCTCCTTCAAGCACTCCTCTTAGTGATGGTATCACATATTATCTAATTATCCAAACCAGAAGTGTGGTTACCATCCTTGACCATATTTTCTAAATACTTCTTGAACCTAAACATGTCTATCATCTTTATCTTACCATAACCTAAATACTTCTTGAACCTAAACATGTCTATCATCTTTATCTTACCAGTGCTTCATCATCTCTTTCCTGCATCATGTCAAATTACCTCTTTCAGTCTAAGGTCCCTCCAAACTTGAATTATGTATCACATATTTGTGTTTCCATATCCTTTCACAATTCCTAACACACATAAAATACATCTTTTACTTAAGAAATAAAAGAATGAACTAATTAGTGGTGACATAATTCATTTAATCATCCTGAAATAATCAGCAAAATTAAAAAAAAAAGTCGGAGTCAGAGAGAAGAAACAAAAACAGATGCAAAAGTATCAATTATGTTCTTCCAAAGTAAGTGGGGTACATACTTCAGCAACTGTAACTCCAGTTTAAGATTCAGTTATTCTAAAAATAATCTTGGTCAATTTAACTTTTTAAAAAAGATTTCTGTCTAAAACAAAGCAAGAGAGGAACTTCAGAAAGCAGTTCTTCTTAGACCATAACCACATAAACCCATATCAAAAACATACAAGGTACAAGATAGGCATCAATATGGCCTCTTTCCCAAACACTCTACTGACAATATATAAACATACTGAACTCTTGGTAAAACAAAATAAACTTTTAACTCTTTACCTAAATACCAAGTAATAACTGTGTATTCATTCAAGGCTTATTTGCAAAAGGCTTATTTTCCAGTACTTACATGCAAATGGCAACCATCACCACTTTACCTGGGCCTTTAAGAAAAACTGATGTAGTTCTGGAGCGTGGCTATAAAAAACCAAAAACATCTTCTCAGAGATGCACTATAATGCTTTCAAATGACTCACAACCAGAAAATATCTCCCATCAAAACCTCTAAACAAGTAAATTCACTTATTTCTTTTTCATAAGAAATAGTTCTTTAAAAAGCATAAATTGGGATCTCTATCCAGAGCTTTATTTCCTTGTAATTTATGGTAATCCTACCTATATCCTAAAAGAATCTTAGGTGGTTACATAGAAACCAGAGAAAAAAGATTAAAATAAAAAATGTATTAAACTGAAATTGATATACTCTGAAAATTTCCCATTTTGTGAACAACTTCTTAAGTTTTAAAGGAAAGGTAAATCAACTAAGTTTACTGCTCTAATTTAACTCCTGATAGCTCTGTAAGACCACAGACCTCAAGTGAAAATGATGTGCTTACTAGCTAAAAAGACAAAAATAAAAGGAAGTAAAACCAAGAAACATTGAGGGAAAATATTTTCCTTGAGTTAGATTGCTCCCTAAATATACACATTTGTGGTTTGTTCGTTTTTTTCCTGTTGTTTCCTCTCCCTGGAATGCTAGCTAGCATCTTCCATTGTCCAAGTATTATTCACCTTTTCCATGTCTGGCTAGGTGTCACTTTTCTATATAAAGCCTCCCCTGTTTCCCCATTGCAAATAAATACTTGTTCAGTCATACATATATTACTTCACTTTACATTTCCATTAAACCCCTTCCTATACTTATTCAAGAAGTACTTATTGTGCAAATACTATATGCCTGGCACAGTTCTAAATGCTAGGGTATGAAAATAAACAAGTTCCTATTTTCATAGATTTCACAGTCTAATACGGGAAGATAAATCCATAAATAGATATTATCAGACAGTGATGAATAAAATCAAACAAAGAACTGAGAAATAATGTATGTGGGAAAAAGGGACTCAATGATGAGAAGAGTTATATTAGTTAGAGGCTCAAAGACGACATGATACAATTACGAAAAAATCCGATAAGAATGCATCAGGCAGAGGACACAGCTCAAAAAGATCTTAAAATGAAATATGTTTGGTGTGAAAAAAGGACAAAAATAAGACTGATCTGGTTAAAGCACTGAGAGCAATGAAAAATGTAGGGGTTGAGGCCAGAGGAGGCAGAGGCCATATCATATCCCAGAGGACTTTATACAGACTGAGGTAAGGAGTCAATTTTATTCTAGGGAAAAAATTAGCCACTGGAAGATTTTAAACACATACTTAAAGTCTAATTTATGTTCGCAGCAACCTGGATGGAACTAGAAAGACTCATATTGGCAGAAATAAGCCAAAAAGAAAAAGAGAAGTACAGGATGGTCTCACTTATATGAGGGATATAGGGAAAATCAAACAAACAAATAAAAAATGAAAACAACCAATGGGACTGAACCATGGAACGAGAGAGGAGGAGGGGGAAGAAGGCAGGGGAGGTGAAGT
>PVHY01019376.1:0-27499 GCA_004024945.1 Uropsilus gracilis
ATTTTTTACCAAGGCCTACTTCCCCCCTTTTTGTTTAATGTGATTTAGATTAATTTAACTCAGAAAAGTAGATGATGTATGAAAGGATATTTAACTTTCGTTAACATTTACCTTTTAATAAGTTGACATTATTACCAAAGAATTATTTATGTATTTTTTCTCATATTTTATTTTTTAAAGTAATGTCAATAGGTAAACAGCTAAAGACACTGAAACAAGGTGAAAAGAAAAAAAAGACAAGAGTTTTTGACTTGAACTTTGTACACTTCTGCCTGCTTTTCCCTAGGAACCAGACTCCAAGAAGCTAATTAGGATTTTTACTGTTCACCTACTATTAGTATTCAAAAATGAGCCACCAGCTTTTCTCAGTTCTCTCCCCCTCTCTCCGGCCTAAAAAAGAAAAACTTAGAAACACAGTTTAACCTTCAGGCTAGTTTGCCTCAAGTTTCCCTCTTTTAGACTTCCGTAGGTTCTTTCCACTGTCCCCAGCCTTCTCACCAAAATCCCAAGCCAAAGCAAGACTCTTCAGAGTGCAGACTAATGTATTACTAAAAAAGTGATGTCCTAATTATTGCAAAAAGAAACATGTAAGTAAAACTCCAAATTACTTTAACATTGTCCAAAACCTTCCTCAACATTTTCCAAAGTCCTTTCCCAGATTGTCTAAAAATCCTCTGTCTTTCAGTCCTGATCATCTCAATAACATCAGCCCTCAGTTCATCTCCAGGTGTTTGAAGACAACTTCCTTTGGCATGCTCCTTTGGCATGCTCCAGCTCCTCCATGCTGTCTTCTCCTTGTCCTCCTCCAGGTAGTAAAAAGAAGCTCCCTAGTACTGGAACCAGCAAAGTTCACTATCTTTTTTTTGTTGGAGATTAGGTCTCGCTATTTTTGCCCATGGAACCACAGTCTCTCGTTGTCTGGGGTACCACAGACTCAAGCAATCCCCAGCCTCAGCTTCCAAGGTAGCTGGGATTATAGGCATGTGCCACCACGCCCAGCTATTTTTGTGGAACTAGGTCTCACTATGTGCCTCAGGGGGGACTCGAACCACGATCCCTAGCCTAGGCTGCTTCATAGGCTGAAGCTTACAGGCATGAGCCACCATGCCCTGCCTAAAGTTCACTATCTTTTCAGATCTGACTTTTGTACGGCCTCCCCAGATGCAAGTCAAACTCAGCAAGACAAACTCCAACATGGAATTCAAATCTCCAAACTCCTCAATTTCTTTAACAGACACACTCCTAGCCTGGTCTAGCCAAAGGCTGCAGGTCCCAGACCTTGGCCACATGGCCAAGCTCACAAGACTCACATCTTCCTCCCACAAAATGGCAGAATGCAAAACCTGAGTCCCTCTTTCTTCCTACCCTCTTTATAGATCTTTATTTCTGTTTTCCTGCCTTACAGGAATAGCTCCTGAATTGTCACATTACAAAGAAAAAACCTGTTTTACTTCTTCCTCCCTCTTGTATGTTTCTGAAAGGAAATTCTAATCAAGGCCATGCTCACATTTTAGCATATCTTCCTTAAAATATGTCATCTTAAACAGGAGACAATGACACCGAGGTGGAGTTGTAGTCCCCTATCAAAACAACTAGATTTGATGAAAATGACTTAGGTTAATCTTTAAGGTTTTATTGTTATATCTTTTAAGAAATTACTTTTGTGTTCTAAAACTTTTAAGAATTTTTGATTTTTGATTTTGTAATTATGTTAACTAAAACAAAATGATTGTCCTACCGGCTTTGTTTGTTTTTGAGTTCTGACATTTTAATGATTTTTATTTTAAGTTGGTTTAGAATTTATTTTTGTTTAGAACTTATGAAAGATAACTATTATTAGTTGATTTAGCTTTTTTAGAGGAATTTTTTAAGTTAAAAATTGTTTAGGGACATTTTCAACAGATTATTATGATGGCCACAGACCTTTATTTAAAAGTTATTTTTTGAATGGTTAACTTTTTAAGAGGTCTTTGTTTTAAGCATTTTTACTTAGAAAGCATCTTTACAGGTTTTTTTTTTCGCTTTTTGTTTTCATTTTTCCCAGCAGGATGGTATTATTTTCAACTTAAAGTCATTTTGAAAACTAGAGATAATGAAGTTAAGATGGAGTATTAATTTTTGAATAAAATGTTTTTGTCAATGACTGAATTACAGTGTCTTGAGGGAACTAAGCTAAATTTTTGTTTGAATGATTTGTAGCAGTTTTTAGATGTTATGTTATTGGGGGGATAGGGACAACCCCGTTTAAATTCCTTTTCCCTATGGATTCTTCAGCCTGAGCGCAAGAGCTGCTCAAATATCAAACCTTAACACCAGCATAGCCAATTTCCAGATGAGGGAAAAACAAACTGAAAGAGTCCACACCCTCACAAGTGTTCCAAACAGAATAGAGCCCCACTTCTGCTCCTCAAGATGCTTCATGGTGTTTACCTCAGTCCTTGGGAACTTCTGGTTGAAAAAGCCAGGCTGTGTCCTTGACTCCCGATCCTGTTGCTCCAGTTGGCACCAGATGAATCCAACCAGCACAGGTGGGGCTCAGGCAGGTTTCCCCGAGGCAGGCCTGTCTGAGAGTGTCACAAGAGTGTCACCATTGCTCCGCACTTCCCCAGGGTCACCTCTCCTGTGCCTTCACACAGCTCTTGATCCTCAGGAGCCTAGTGCTGGGGAGGTGAGGAAGCTCCAGAGAACTCAGCTCCTGGGTCCTTCTCCTTAGGTCCAAAACCTCCAAGCCTGATTCCAATTTCCAGGCTCTCGCTCTCACTCTACTCTCCAAGCTCCTCTCCAAAATCTTCTAGCTGCCACACTCCACCTTCCTTCTTTTATCCTTCTCCTTGCTCCCCATTCACAATCACAATCCTTGGTGTCTGTACCTCCCTTTCCCCTCTGGGCCTGCCTTGGGAGTCCCCACCCCAGGACCCTGCATTACATAATCCCAAGTCTGCCCAAGTAATCACTTTACTATAAAAAGGGGAACTGGCCTCAGGCTAGTCTTAGTCACTATCTTTCAGATGCAGATGACAGCAATGCCCACATTCCTTTCTCAATGAAAGGAACTTGGTTCATTTTGGGTCCCAACTTCAGTTATAAATTTTTGGTGGGATTTTTAGTTTAATGTTACAGGCAAGAGTTGTGCTTAGCTGTCTGGAACATTTAAGAGGCAACACTGTGGGAGGGGGCAGCTGTGAGCTGCCTCCCCTCAAGGAAAATAAACTTTAAAACTTAGAGGGGGCAGGTTGCTGCACAGCTGCTGCTGAGGTTGTGACAATTAGCCTTGAGAGTTAACCCTTTGCAGCAGAGCAGGCTGTAAAAGTCAGAAAAATATTTTACAGGTTAAATTTTTTGACTTAAGAGCTGGCATGTTGATATTTTGGGTTGCTTTTATACAGTTATCAATGCTACTTTATTTTGTAATTTTTAAAAACTGATTTTACTTTAGAATTAATGCTATCTTAAACAAGAGTGCAAATTAAAGCATTTTTGGATTTTTTATCTTGGATTTTTTTGTTTTACTGTTCTGTACACGTTTATCACAAGATTGTATGAAACTTAGAATTTTGAAGTTGTTTTTGTGTTTTACACTCATTTGGAATGCACTGACATGTGTTACCAGTAGGCTGTCTTTTTTGGTTAGACTGGACTTGATATTTTAGAGGTATTTTTGCTAAGAATATTTTACTCAACTATGTTAGATACCTTTTTTTTTTTATTTGTTCTTGTTATGTTAAGATTACCATTCATATTTTTTTGTTGATTTTTGGTTGTAGCTGTTATGGTAAGCTTTTAATCATTTTAGGTATTGTTGATTTGATAAAATTACCTTATTTAAAGTTTTCCTGTCCCAAGAGTTTAGAACCTACCTGGCAAGGTTTTCAAAACGAGCATGATACTGGAATGAAAGCCTGCTAGCTCTGGGTGATCTCTTACTTTCCCCAGACACCAGAGTTTTTTAGGCCATGTTTCCCTAGTTCAGGGTAACATGTTAAGATGAATAAAATGTGGTATATATGCACAATGGAATATTACTCATCAATCAAAAATGACAAATTTGACGAATTTATAACAACATGGATGTACTTAGAAGAAATCATATTAGCAGAAACAAGTCATAAAGAAGAAGACAGAAACCAAATGGTTTCACTAATATATGGGATATAGTGAAAAAATAAACAAAGGACTTGAGGAACAGTGAAAACTAGCTAAGCACCAAACTGAAGTGCACAACTTTGAGCAGGAGGGAAAAGTGGGGGATGGGAGGGTGGGGAGGGGGGTAAACCCTAGGAATCACAATGTTGTGAAATTTATATATAATTAAATTAAAAAAAGAAAAGAAAAGAAAAACATAGCCTAAGTTTTACAATTTTGTTTTGGAATACATAGGTCACTAGGCATTTAGCATCTACCATATTACTACTACAAAATGCTCATCCCCATGAGCTTTTAATATCTGCCATATTACTACTACCAAATATTCATGTCCATCGGCATTTAACACCTACCTTATTACTTTTACAAAGTGCTCTTCCCCAGTCAGTTCCACACTAATTTTTCTCTCTCTAAGAAGTTTCATACTTACAGTCCCAGGTCAATGACCACATCCCGGATTACTTGGCTCTTCTCTTGTTTACCATTCACTGACAGCTATGGCTTCACCAACCTTTGGTTTGAGTGATAGATGGAGATAAAAGTGAGTTTACCAACGAGATCCAATGTTAAATCTTGATAAAATTACCACTCTCCCACGCTAGCATATGGCCACTAAGTCCGAAGGACCCGGCTCAAATTCCGGTGGCCATGGAGCTTGTTTAGTGGGCCAGAGGCTAGTTGGCTCTCTGAAAGGAAAATAAGAAAAGACCAGCAAGGAAACAGAAAAAGATGTCCCTGTTTGGGCATCAGAATGTAAAGAGCTGGGCACAGAGTTGCAAGAAAGGATGAAGGGGAGAGATTGACACAGAGTACAGGCTATGAGAAGCATGGCTGGTAGAAACTTGAAGGTAAATTCTTAAGCCTTTTATAGGGTCTCGGTAAGGGGAACAAAGGTGGCTCAGAGAATCTTTTATGACTAATTAACTAGGGAAGACTAATGGTTAGGGGATAATTAATTTGGGTAAAACATTAGTTTTGGTGAGAAAATGGCAGGCAGGGGATTTACCCAATTGTTGGTAACTTCAAAGGAATGTTCCTTAAGGTAAGCAGTGGAGGAATGGAGAAGCAGCTCTTTGCTCCTGGACATCCATCATGGCAGTCCTGTCTTCAGTGTTCTGAAGCCAGATAAGAGAGTGAAATGAAGTTTTCCTCATTTCACAGCATGAGCCTAGTTTGGTCTCAGCTGGCAGCCTCTGACACATAAGCATGGCGTGTCATGTGCTGATTTGATAGCTACTTATCGTGGGGTGTTTACCTGGTAGGTTTGCAGTTCGGCCATCTCTCACAAGGGGCAGGCCTGCATGGAGATGAGGATGGGAAGCTGCCCTTCAGAGCAGGGGTGTCCACACACAGTGCTATTGAGGTGGTGATCATGGGTGCTCACATCCCCTCAGTTTCATCCTGTAACCAGGGATTTTTCCTTTTGACTGGCATCTCCCCTGGTCTTGGAGTCCCCTCAGGCCCTGGAGTCAAACGGGCTCTCACGTTTGGAGTTTGATGTTTTCAGATCACTTTTTAGCAGGAGATCATCATGTCTTTGATTTTCTCTGATTTAACTTGACTAATATGATCAAGGCTACTTTTAAAAAAATTTTTAAGTCATTGATTCAATGCAGATGATATAACTTTAGTCTGGTGTAACAGCCAGTCACAACACTTCTGAGGAGTCAAAATTGGTGCCAGTGGTCCTTGCCTGACAAGAGGGCACCAGGAGCACCACCTCCTTTTCAGAGTAGATGAGGAGCTGAGGCGGGAGGTGGGTTTGCAGCTGGCATGGCTGCACAAGTGCCAGGGCTCTCAACACTTGGTTGCATCTAACTCCCAAAGCAAGTCAGAGATTGTGGAAATTGAGAGATTTTTATAGCCGTTTACAGAGGAGAAACTCAGGTAAAATAAGGAGGATAAGAGAACAGACTTTAGAACTGATGAATGCTGACTGAAAGACTGATTCTTCACCTAAAAGGTGTAAACCCACTGGAAGTCCCTCACTCCATGGCCTTGACTTCCCTTATATAACATAGGGCTTATGATACCACTTCCTTTCCAGATGCTCTTAGCTGGACCAGCTCATGACCTACTTTAGTATCAGTGCTCCATGCGCAGCTCTTATCTGTCTTCAAGGGGGCAAAGTGACTCACCCAGTACATGATCTTGTTGGGAGCTCAAATGGGTTTTCCCTGGCATGATTATCAATAAGGAGCAGAGATGTGACTAACATTTTGTGTTTGATAAGCTGATACCCACGGTTGGGAGGCAGGATGGAATCATAAAGTGCCTTCACTCTTGACATTTCCACATAGCCACCATGCACTGTACTTTCCTCCAGGGGTGATCATGACCCCAAAGGTCAGGAAAAGGATATAAGTCCCACACGCCCACACTACACAGGTGTGTTTGCACCTGCTCTGTCCTGAGAGTCATGTTTCTTGTGGGATTCTTGTTGACAGTGCTCAGGGACTTCATCTGGCATCCCCACTGGGCACAGAGACAGTGAGGGCAGGTGTCAGAGGTGTGTCCCTTCCCCAGTTCTCTCGGGAGTACTGGATGAGAGACAGGACCATAAAGCTTCATGCAGACCTAGAGGAGAAGCTAGGGATGACTGAGGCTCCCTCTGTCTGCACCCCAGGAGGCAGGGCTGGCCTGGCAGACTCAAAAGAGTTGAAGATGGAGAAAAGGCAGGGGCTTCCACCTCCCTCTCTCAGAGTCTTCAGACCTTGCTGCAAACATATTGCTTAGAGTCCTTCCTTGCTGGCTTCTGTTTCCTGGGGTGCTTCCTGTTGAGTTATTTTCACTGAAGAGCAAGTACCAGCTTCTCTCTCTTTGTGTCTGTGGATATCTGAGGTGAGATGGCCTGGCATTTGGGCTGAGGGTGTATCTTGGGCTCTTTGGAGAACAGCAGTGGTAAGAAGCCAGCTTCCCCAGACCCTGGGTCCCTGTGCCTGCACCCAACACTCCCTTTTCACCCTCTCCTCGTTGCTTAGTGTTTTTCCCTCACCCCAACCACATATCACAGTCTCTTCCACTCTTACTTCCTCCTGGATTGCTGTTCTTTCATTTATTCCTTCAGTCGTGTTTGTGGATAGTCTCAGTGTCATGCTAGGTTCAAGGTCCTAGACACTGAGAAGTTAATAATGTAATCTGAATTTAGACTCTCCAAGTGTAGTTAACCATATCCCTAGAGAATAATGGCAATTGTATTGGGGGACATTCAACATTGGCACAGTGACAATTAGGACCCTTCGTCCTGCTCACTAAGAACCCTGGAATTGTGATTAAGAAGGAAAATTCAGGGCTGATAGGATCTTGAAAAAATTGATTTTTAACATAAGTGATGTCTCTATCACATGGATTCGAGTTGGCGTATAATTTAAGAAATTGAAATCGGGTGACCACAAAGGGACTTTTTAACTTAACTTGAAACACATACAGGCCTGCTTCCCTTTCCGAAGTAGGCTACAAACAGTTCCTAGCATTTACCTTTACCTTAAAATTTGAAGTAGCCAAACCTATCTGCCTGCTTCTCTCTCTAGGAAGCAGGCTACAAACTTTTCATTAGCATTTACACTGACTCATGCCTGTAAATTTTAGCCCACGGTTTGAGTCCTGCCTGGGGCCTGTAGCGAGACCTAGTTCCAAAAAAATAGCTGGATGTGGTGGCGCGTGCCTATAATCCCAGCTCCCTGGGAAGCTGAAGCTGGGGATTGCTGAGTCTGTGTTACCCCAGGCACCGAGAGCCTCCAGTTCCACTGGCACAATAGTCAGACCTAGTTTCCAAAAAAAAAAAAAAAAGCATTTACACTGTACCTGCCTACTATTGACATGCAAACATCAGCTTCCTGCTTCTTAGCTTCAAAAACTGCAGAAAAAGGAAAACTTAGAAACACAGTTTAAACTCTACACTAATTTATCTCAACCTGAGACCTGAAAAAAACTTAAAAACACAGTTTAAATTCTTGTGGGTTCTTTCATCCATCCCTAGCCTTCCCAACCAAAATATCAAACTGATAGAGTATGCTAACCCTCCCCACATTGTCTCTTGTTTAAAATTGCAGATTTTAAGGACAGATGCTAAAATGTGAGAATGACCTTAGTTGGAATTTTTTTTAGGGAGATGCAGGAGGAAGGTGACACAGGGTTCCTGGAAGGTGGGAAATCAGAGTATATAAAGGGTGTGGAAACAGAGAGAGGATTAGGATTTTGATTTTAATATGGAGATCGGATAGAGAGAGAGATTTAAAGAAAGAGAGATGGGAATCAGTCATCTTGTAGAGAAAAGATGTGAGCCATGTGGACTTGGCCAAAGCCTCCAGGGGCCTGCAGCCCTTGGCTGACCTGGACTAGCTGCATGTTGCAGATTTAAACTCCATGTTGGAATTTGTTTTGCTGAGTTTGATTTGTGTTTGAAGAGGCCATGCAAAAGTTAGGCCTGAGGAGAAAGTAATCTTTGCTGGTTCGGCACCATGGAGTTCCTGCTACCTGGAAGACAAGGAGAACACAGCATGAAAGACAAGGAGGAACAAGCCAAAGGAACAGCCAAAGAAACATATCTTCAAGCATCTGGAGATGAACTCTTACTGGACATTGGTGAGATGGTCAGAACTGAAAGACTGAGGGAGGATTTTTGGGTAATCTGGGAAAAAGACTTTGGACAATGCTAAGAAAGGTTTTACACAGTGTTATAGTAATCTGAGTCTTACATGTTTCTTTTGTAGTTATTAAGATAATTAGTAAATCACTTTGTTAAAAATAAATTAGTCTGCACTGATAGTCTTGGTTTGACTTGATATTTTGGTTGAGAAGACTGGGGATGGTGAAAAGAACCAATGAGAGTTTAAAAGAGGGTAAATTGAGGCAAACTAGTTTGGAGTTTAAATTATGTTTCAAATTTTTTCTTTTTTTGCAGTTTTTAAAGCTGGGAGCTGAAAAGCAGCTGGCTGGCTTTTGCATATCAATGGTAAAGGTAAACAGTGTAAATGCTAATAAACAGTTTATAGCCTGCTTTATAAAGAAAAGCAGGCAAATAGGTGTATCCAGTTAAAGTTAAAAGTAATTGCAAAGAAACTGCTAGTAGCCTGCTCCAGAGAGAGAAGCAGGCCTGCATATGTTAAAGTCAAAGTTAAAAAGCCTTTTGTTGGTAACCCGTTTTCAAAACCAATGCAAGACTATCAGTGCAGACTAATTTATTTCTAACAAAGTGATTTTCTAATTATCCTAATAACTACACAAGAAACATATAAGGAAAACTCCGATTACAATAACATTGTCCAAAATCTTTCTCAGCATTATCCAAACTCCTTTCCCAGATTGCCCAGAAATCCTCAGTCTCTCAGTCCTGATCGTCTCACCAAAATCAGCCAGTCAGAGTTCAATCCGTGTGTTTAAAGACATCTTTCTTTAGGCACGCTCCTTTGGCGTGCACCAGCTCCTCCATGCCATCCTCTTCTTGTTGTCCAGGTAGAAACTTCATGGTACCGGGTCCAGCAAAGATCACTTTCTTTTCAGGCCTAACTTTCGCATGGCCTCTTCCAGACACAAGTTAAACTCAGCAAAACAAACTCCACAAGGAGTTGAAAGCTGCAAACTCCTTAACTGCCGCTAGCACACATGCTGCTAGCCCAGGCCAGCCAAGGGTTGGAGGTCCCCAGTGGTCACACGGCCAAGCTCACATGGTTCACATCTCCATCTTACAAAAGGACCAAAACCAAACTCTCCTCCATGAATCAATCTGACCTCCATATTGCATCTAAATCCTTCTCTTTGTTTTCATACTCTTTCATACACAGATTTCCTGCCTTCCAGGAACCACACTTGGACCATTTTACTTCTTCCTCCCTCCTGCAGCTCCCTGAAGGGAAATTCCAATGAAGGTCTTTTTCATATTTTAGCATCTGTCCTTGAAATCTGCAATCTTAAACAGGAGACAATGGGTGGGGGGAGGTAGCACACCCTATCAAAATCATGAGCCAGCCCAAGGGGATGTAGATATTTTTCTGTTTGAGGTAAACATTGTTTAATCTCTACCAGCTATCATCGAAACCTATAATTATAAACTGGGATGGAGTTCTGTGTACTGTGTTAGGTAGAATGAAAAAACCTTGCCTTTATGAATATATATGATTCATCAGAACATTGAAGAGAGTATCTTTTCCCCATTCCTTGCAAGATCTGTTTTAGTAGGTGTCACTTGGCTAAATATTCAGAGGTCTCTCCTGGACTATTTCTGTTCCATGGATATAGTTGTTTTTCTGCCAATTTCACACTTTACTTTATTTGCTAAGTCCTAATTAGCCAGACTTTGATTATCCTCTCTCCTTCCCAAGATTATCCAAATTTTTTTGTAAATGTACAACTTGTTTAAGTATCCATAGAATAAAGCAAACAGGGATTTGACTCATACTGCATTTAATGTGTATGTCAACTTCCCATCTTTGAAACAACAATTATCTGTTGGTAAATACAGCATGTTCCTCCTTTTTCTCCATTTCTTTAATTTCCCTTTTTCCTTGATTAATTTTCTTTCCTTAATTTCATCTCAACGCTTTTTATACACATTTCATTAGACTTAGTATCATTTTGAACTTACATTTGACTTTAGTGCTATCTTTATGAATTTCTTTGCTGGTATTGGTATAGGAAAATGCAATTAATTTTTGTCTACTTACTTATTAATTTCCATTTCAGTAGAGAATGACGGAAAAAAGCAGATACTATATCAAGGCTGAAGGAGAGTACAAAGTGAAGAGACTAGGATTTGGGCGTTATTTCCTCTGTCCTTCTCTCTGCTTCTGATATTCCTACCCACCCCCTGAACACCGGAAAACAAGTTCATTTTTAATTGAGTATGTGACTCAGGGAGAAAGAATCTGCTGTTGGGAGGAAGCAGGAGATGCTGGTTATGGGGTCATAATTCACAGGGACGTGGCCCTGGACAGTGAGTGGGTTGAGGCTATAGCCAGGGTTTTCTAAGTAGTGGCTGCCAGCTGGGCACAGCTGCCTCAAGGTTACCAGAGGGGCTGTGAACCAACTATAGGAACTTCCAAGAGTGAAGTGGGAATGAAGCCAGGACCCCATATGGGCAGTGCTATTCATTGAAATGATAGGGGGTTCCTAGCTCTGGGTGCCATTGTCTCTTGCTTTAGGAATGCAAATGTTAAGAAGGACAAGTTAAACTTCAGAATGGCCTTGATTAAAATACCCTTTGAGAAAGATACAAGGTAATGTGGTAACTGAGGAGCTGATCCTGGGGAAGGAGGGATAGCAGAAATAGAAAAATATATAAAAGATGATAAAACAAACAGAGGAGTTCAGCCATTTGGTCAGGGACTTTGGAGGATGAAGATGTTAGTCATGTGAACCTGGCCATGTGGCCAAAGCCTGGGGCCTTGCAGCCTTTGGTGACCCAGGCTGGGAGCATGTGTGTTAAAGGAAGCTAAGGAGTCTGGAGATTCGAACTGCATTTTGGAGTTTGTCTTGCTGAGTTTGACTTGTGTCTGTGAGAGGCTGTGTGAAAGCCAGGCTCAAGAAGAAAATGAACTTTGCTGGCTCCGGTACTAGGGAGGTTCTTTCTACTACCTGGAGGAGGACAAGGAGAAGACAGCATGGACACGCGGGAACATGCCAAAAGAAGATGTCCTTGAGGATGTGGAGATGAACTCTGAATGACTGGATATTGGTGAGATGATCTGACTAAGGGTCTGAGGGTTTTTGGACAATCTGGGGGAAGGACTTTGGACAACGTTGAGAAAGGTTTTGGACAATGTTGAAGTAATTAGAGTTTTGTTAATGTTTTTTGGGGGGGAAATCACTTTGTTTAGTGATAAATTAGTCTGTACTCCGAGAGTCTTGTTCCGATTTGAAATTTATTGGCCAGGCTGGGGCTAGTGAAAAGAACCCACAGAAGTTTGAAAAGGGTAAATTGAGACAAACTAGTGTAAAATTTTAATCTTTGTTTCTAAGTTTTTTTCTAAGTCTGAGAGAGGGGGAGAGAGCTGAGACTAGCTAATGGCTACTTTTTGTATACCCAGAGTATGTGAACAGTGAAGATGCTAATGACTGTTTTGAGCCTTCTTCCTAGGGAGAAGCAGCCAGGTGTTCTGAGTTCAATTTAAAAATCCTTTTCTTTATCACCTGGAGGATTGGGAGGGGAGATAGTAGGGGATTGTGGCCTGAGTGACCAGTTGGTTTGTAGAGTGTGTGCCCCTGGTTGCCCCCAGTGCCCACTGGTTCTCCAGCTGAGTGACTGAGGAGGGAGACTGGGTCTCTCCTGCTGCAGTCACTTTACAGTGTGCCTCTAGCGCTCTCTACTGACAGACCTCATTTGGTCAGTTGGTGGAGGAGGGGATATGTTATGTGGCCTGAGGAGAGACAACTTGCAAAGACTCTCTCCATCGGAAGACAGATCCACATGTATCCCTGTTAACTTGTCTCTTGATTGCATAGTTTTTCTTGCTTGATCCGATCTTATAGAGTTTTGTTCACCAAGGCTTCTAAGTTCAAATGCGTTGCTGATGTGTTTAAACAATGATGAAGTCACTTAATGATGCTTTTTTTAGGCAGAAAAGCTTCTATTGTTATTTGATAGACCATGCTACATTGCCAGAACTATTCACAAAACCTTGAGCTAGTGTTAGAGGTCATGTTGTCAAAACTGGAGACTGAGGCTCAGAGAGGCTATGTGACTAGTTCAAGATTATACAACAGAGGGTGATGTGGCCAGAATTAGAATCTGAGGCTTTTGGCCACGAAGGTGAACTGTCTTGGCAGGAATCCATAGTTTAGATGACATTTCATAAGGGACTCATAGGTCCCACCATGGGGACGTGTCCAAGGCAGAATCAATGTTTGGTTACTGAATTCATCTTAGATGGCTTCTCTGGGGACCTCACGTCCAACTGGATCCTCTTCACTGTCTTTCTTATCCGCTATCAGAGCTCCATCTTGGGCAATGGACTCATCATCATCCTGATCTGTCTGGACACACATATCCACACTCCTATTTATTTGTTCTTCTGCATCCTTTCCCTGCTGAATTTGAGGTACATCACCACCTCCTTGCTCCAGATGTTGGTGTACGTTCTTTCTCACTCTCAGACTAACTCTTTTCCTTGCTGCTGGCTGTAGATGTATGTTTTTGGAGCACTGGCCCTGAGAGAATGTGTATTTTTTGTCATCATGACTTATAATCAATATATGGCCATTTGCTACGACTGCACTAATCTGCCATCCTCAGATGGAGCCTGTATGTCAAGAGGGTGGGTGGGTGCTGGGTGTGTGGCTTCTTCTCTTTTATCCACACCTACGTAACCATGAGGCTGCCATACTGTGAACCCATCATTGTCAACCACTATTTGACAGTCCTGCAGTTCGGAGCTTGGCCTGCATGGATATGTATCTCATTGAACTGGTGGACCTGATTATCAGCACCATTGTGAACGTCAGCCCAGTCTCCCTGATTGTGGCCTCCTACATCCGCATTATCCTGGCCCTTCTCAGGTTCAAATCCACGCAGGGCCACTGAAAGGCGTTCTCCACCTACACTTCCCATCTGATTGTCGTCACATTCTTCTATGTTCCATGCATTTACATCCACTTGAGACGCAATTCTAACTATTTCCTTGAGAGGGAAAAGCAGATTGCTCTCTTGTATAATATCTTCACTGCCCTGCTCAATTCTGTGGTCTCCAGTCTGCAGAACTAGGACAGAAAGGCAGCTTTTCTGAAAGTGATGGGATAGGACACATGACTTTGTGAATTGGGGGTCAGGAAGATCTGTGGTTGGATGTCCAATGCTGAGAAGAGGGACAACATATATAACATAGTCAGCCAACCTCATAATTTGATCCAACACAGCAGATGGTCAAAGCCACCATGAAAACTATGTTACTTTTCAAGCAATTGCTATGTTGTTTTGGCGGTAGGTTAGCTAAGTCATAATCTCAATCGCTTATAAGAACAAAATTCATTTATGCTCAATGTCAGTTGTAGGTGGGCTGTGACTTCTGCCTCTGGATTCTCAAATGTCACTGGAAAGAATAAGTCCCATTTAGAACATGCCATTCTTTTGACAACAGTAATGGAACAATGGCCAAAATGCACAATGAATCTAAAAATATATGTTCACAGTGGTACAAATCTCTTCCTTCAAATTCTGTCAATTAAAGAACGGTCCATTCTAATGGCAGAGGGTCCAGGAGATCCTTCCCTTTCTTAGAAAAGTAATATGGATCCCATAAAATAGGGATTATATGGGTATAACATCCATTCACACTTATAGTAGAATAGTATATAATGTGATTGGTGATATATCTACAGTAATGACTCTGGAGACAAAAGATCATAAATATGATCAACATGAAATATGGTAACTATAATGCTGACCATAAAATCAAGAGGATCAAGGCGGTAGAAGCAAACCTGTAGCCTGTATTGAAACCTGTAGCCTACATTGAAAATTAAGCCAATGATACTCAAAACCAGTGCATCTCACAGACTTGAGCTTGTGCATGGAACCCACGTAGTTCAAAGGATGAATTGTTATAAGATTTGCCTTATGATGTAGCAGGACACATGATACTTAATAGTGCCATAAAATCTAGTTCCCATCTTGTAACTTCTTGTGTAACATTGGGCAATTGTTAGCTTTCTCTTGGCATTACTCATGTGTAAAATGACTACCTTAAATTTAATGGTAGCCAAGATCACGTCATCTCTAACATTCTACAACATGGAGTATATGGAACTGAAGCACTAGGAGTACTCTGTGAACCAAAAGATGATAAGGAAGCCTTGGAGGGATACAAGCCCTGCCTGTGAGTGTGCCTCTGTAACCGTAACAGGCAACATGCAGCAGTGACTCTTGTTCTTCGGAGAGAATCTCCTGAAAAATGAGGTCTCTAGGCATCTGGGTACTGCGGGCTTTGATGCACATTGCTTTTCTTTGGGCCTCACTGCAGACGCAGTAAACCTAGAGTTGAGTCAAATAAGTTCTAGTAATGTTTGAGCCTCCATCATGGAGAGTCAGCATCAGGCCCTGCAAAACCAAGACAGATATGGAGAGATTTACAGCATTGAAATTATAATCCACAACCCAAGACATGCTGAGGACACCAATGACTTCATAGACGAAAAGTTTTCTTAGTGTGCGCCAGGCACAAATGATCAGATTGTGCTATCTCCACCGCAAGCCACAGCCCTTTTTAAGCTCTGCAGATGTAGAGTCAGTGAGAAGGAGGGTTGTAAAAAAGACTATTTTTCTCTCACCAGTTGAATGATAGCTCAAATAGAAAAGACAGCTCAGTTACTGAAAATGAAGTTGCAAAAACTGAGGCAGAAATGGCATTTTATAATAGAGAAAACTGAGGAGGGAAATGTCATCTCCAAGCACTGATAGGTAAGGCCATGCCGAGGCCCTTGAGATTTATCCAAGGATGACACAGAGTTACTCGAGTAAGGACACCAAGTGTCTCCTTCCTGTGGTCAGGAAAGGACTTTGAGATGTCCAGACTCTAAGCCAACTTCTGTTGTTGTGACCACGTGCACACGTGATCCAGACACTCTTGAGAAGGACATAAAGGACTGTTCCACGAAATCCTGGAAGAGTGCTTACAACACGTGCAAGGAGACAGAGTGAATTTTTGCTGGGGTGTGGTGCAGTGGTGAGAGTGCTGAGCTGCCTGTGGGTGTGACTGAATGACTGAAAAGGAGGTGGAGGGAAGGCCACTGGGGATGACATGGTGTGGGAGCTCAGTCCAGGGGTGAGCATGAGGAGTCTGCCTTTAGATTGCTGCAAGGAGTGTGGTATCCCAGAGACAGTTCCAGTTAGTATTACTTGGGAGGGATGGGCCTGACTGTGGGGCTGAGGTTGCATCACCGAGAGGTGGAACTGGGCAGAGTGATATGCAGGTTCTTGGGGCAATGGTGAGATGAACAGACACTACTGTGAAACCATCCTGGGGATGATGAATGTCTAGACTGGGATAGATAATTTATCTGTACCACTGAGGCACAAATTCTCATATGCTGGTTTTCATCTAAGACTCATATAAGACTCAGAGATGGAACCGAACTGAAGAGGGCAAAGATAGGAGGGTGGGAGAGCTTCACCAATGGGCTGTTATTCCAGGCAGCAGGTCCAGAGTGACTTAGAGGGAAAGTGAAGGGTCTCAAGGGCTACTTAGAGCATGGGACACACTGTGGCTGGAGGGGACTTTTCAACTGATAAGTACTTCCTACTTTGTGGGGTTAGGCTGCTGGGATAATGTAGAAGTCTACGGTCCACCAATGGTATCTGTTTGATGGTTCATTCAAACCACAGCTATCTAATTAGGAATGTCCAGTTATTGAACATTTCATAATTTTGATGCTAAGGAAGCTTGCAATCATCACAGACGTGTTGGTTTTAAGTTACCTTTAGGTTCAAAGTGACAACCTGCCAGCATTGCACGTGTCAGCATGTCTGTTAGTAACCTGTCATGTTATATTGATTATGATAGAGGTTAGTGGTGATTTTGATTCCAAAATTGAGCATCAGGCTTAAAACATGAAGACCTGGGGTGAGTGCAAACTGTGGGCTGTCAGAATGACAAGGATTAAATGAATGCTATGAACTCCTGGCTGTTTCCTCTGACAGTGGAAAGAGTGAAGGCAAAACATGAAGGAATTTCTATGAAGGTAGGTACTGCTGGTGGTCAGACTTGCTTCTTGGGGCCATTGTAACGTTGCCCATTGTAAAGTGCTGGGTGCCTGTTTGCAAGAGAGGACGGATGAGAGAGATTGACACAAAGACTGTGGGCTATTAGACACGTGGCTGGTAGCAACTTTAAGGTAAATTACTAAGCCTTTTATAGGGCTTAGGAAGGGAAAAAAGGGTGGCTAAGAGAAGGTTTTACAGCTAATTAACTGGGGAAGACTGATAGCTAAGAAACAAAATTTGTGTAAAACATTAGTTTTTGTGAAATAATGGCAGGCAGGGGATTTAGCTATACATTGTTGGTAACTTTCAAGGTATATTTTATAGATAAACATTGAGCAAATGGAGAAGCTGCTTTTTGCTCTCTGGACATTTATCATGTTAGTTTTGTTTTTAGTGTTTAGAAGCTAGATAAGATAGTGAGATGAAGTTTATTTTATATCACACAGCAGGAGTTTGGTTTGGTTTTAGCTGGCAGCCTGTGGACAGCCCATGTTTCTTGGCTTAGAGGGGTTATGAAGTACAGCTCATGAAACTCTGGGAGCAACTTGCCTGTTCCTTCTGCAAGGCCCTGGAGCTGTTGGGAATACAGCCCTGGGCAAAGGGTTCTGAGCATGGTGAGAAGAACCAATACCAGTGTGAGAGCTGATCTCACCCTCTTGTACCTGCCAGTACCCTCTTGAGCTAAGAATGTATCAACACCATTATTGCTGCATTGAGATGTGTCTATTTGAAAGTCTTGTATGCGGGACTATGGATAAAGGCACATTTGAGGAACGTGGACTGACTGTGATGACAAAGTCTGTTCTTTTGTTAACTTGAAAGCTGTCATAATTTTTTTACATTTTGCCAACTCAGAGTTGATCCTGATTAAGATGAAATAAAGTCACTAATCCAGGTTTTGTGAGTCCTTTTGTCTCACAATCCTGAACTGATTTAATCTGAGTCCTCGTGCATGAAGTCATCCAACTAGCAAATGGTAATGATGTTTGGTTTGACCCAGACATTTTGCTGAACCCTGGGCAAAAAAATCTAACTTGACAGATATCCTGCCTTGGTCTCGGTCTACAGTAGGGTCTTTAAATGTTTGATCATAGACCATCTGTTGGAATCATTAACAAGTTCAGCTGGTATCAATCTTCAATCATCATCTCCTTTGAATATCAGTCAGTTCTTGTTTTTCATTGGATGAAATCAGATACAGTGGAAGTATATAAGAACCAGTGGTTTTGGGTCTGGTTCTGACATACTGTGATTCATGGGCTTCACTCAGAGCTTGCCCTTGCCCGTTCACTTAAGGAAAGCCCTCCTCATATCTTTGTTCCTGTGGCTGTAGATGATGGGGTAAACGAAGGCAGAGATGACATTATGAAACAGGGCCAATTTCTTGTCCCCCAGGAGAGGCATTTTCCCCTGGGTTCATGTACATAAACATGGCAGGTCCACAGAATATGGTGACGAGAGTGATGTGGGAGGTCCAGGTGGAAAAGACCAGGAGTCAACCCTGGGCTGAAGGAATTTTCAAGATGGCACCAAAGATGTAGATGTATGAGGCCAGGATGAAGAACAGGTGAGCAGGAGAAGGATGAAGTCCAATATGAAATTCACTCAAGTCTTTGAAACTTGCACAGGCAAGTTTCAAAGCTGCAGGTGCTTGACAGAAATAGTGGTTGATCTCACTTGGCACAGTAGGTCAAACACATTGTGAAGACAGTGTAGACTAAGGAAAAGATGATACCCCACATTCCACAAAACACAACCGTTACTGCAGACAGTCATGGATTCATGATTACCTTATACCTTAGTGGGTGACAGATGGCCACATATCTATCATAACCATGACAGAGAACAGCCAGCCCTCTGTGATGCCCAGCACCAGGAAGATGTACATCTGGGCTACACACCCAGCATAAGATAAGATTTTTCTTTTGGGAGACCAGATGCACCAACACCTGTGGTACCGTGGTAGTGACATAGCTCATGTCCAACATGGAAATGACACTGAGGAAGAAATCCATGGGTGTGTGCAGATGGGAGTCCAGGAAGACCAAGGTAACAATGAGCCCGTTGCCTGCAAGTGTAGAGAGGTAGATCAACAGGAAGACATTGCAGAGGATGATACTATTTTGGGGATCTCTGGATAAACCCAGAAGGATGAATTCAGATGCAGAGCTGTGGTTCTTCCAGATGAAGTCCTGCATCCTCCTTCAGCTGCAGAGAAAAATTCTTCTAAGTGTGGCCAACTTGAGTTGCATATCCAGGTACCACGACCATTCAGTGGCTGGTAAGGCCAGTGGTCATTTGATACTATTTGCCACTAACAGGTTGGAGTTTGAAGTCTACCTGGGATGAAGCTAAATTTTATGGAAGGGAAGAAAATCTTCATGATGTTTTCTGTCTTTTTGACCCAAATTTGTATTCAAAGCCTTCAGATTCTCACTTCTTTCCTTCGCTCAGACTCAGGAGAGCCAATTGCTTTCCTCTCCCCCAGGACCCATCAGTGTAGACCTTTTCAGGGGCAATTCTCCTCTCATCATGACAGGAGAGTGGATTCATGGTGATTTGGAGACCTCCCCCTTCTCTTTATTTTCAAAACAATCATTCAAATCCTTCCCTTTGGGACTTTAAAATTCCGAGGTAATATATACATACATACACATAACATATACATACATACACATCTTCAGGGAAAATCAGAAATGTGGGAGAGATAGGGCTGACAATTATGTAAAAAATTATTAATTAATTTAAAAGAAAAGAAATGTGACTGGGCATGGTGGTACATACCTTTAACGTAGCCTCAGGATGCCGAGGCTAGGAATCGACTCTGCAGGTTCGAGACTACCCCAAGCAACATAGCTAGATTTAGGGTCCAAAAGTAGCTGGTTGTGGTGAGGTGCACCTGTAGTCTTAGCTACCTGGGAGACTGAGGCTGGGGATTGCTTGAGTCCCGTGATCAACATGGTTACCATGGGCAACAATGTGAGTCCTAGTCTTAAAAAAAGAAAAGAAAAAAAAAAAAAAAGAAAGAAATGTGGGGGGAGATAGAACACTCCAGAAATGCGCAACCTTTTAGAGAATTTTACCCACCTCTGTATTTGTTGAATCTGTCAGGCCTCAGGAAGTGCCCTCAGGGCTGAGTTTATTTTAGCTGTGGTTGCTCATCACTGCCTCCTCCTGGTCTTATCGGAAACTGCTGGAAATTCTCCCTGTGTGATTCTTAAAATAGAACAAGAAGCAGTTGTTTTGGTTGTTGTTTCAGGGCTGGTTTGGCATGTTTGGATACATCCATTGGACGGGATTATCTTTACTGACGCTGACTTGTCTCTTGGAGCCTCTTTCTCTGGTGGAATTGAGAATTTTGAGAGGAGGGAGCCCAGGGTAAAGGCTATGATTACATTAGATTATGTGTATAAATTTAGGACTGATTCTTTGTGGTGCTATGAGAAGTGTGCATTCTAGTGGAGGGGCATGGGATTTGGAACCGCAAGGCACCTAGGTTTTAATGGCACCTCGCAGAGGAGGAGTAAACCAGAAGCCATTTGTTTATGCTTAGGTCTTAGAACGTTCATTGTTTGATGGAGATTATGAGCAGGCATCAGAAGCTGTATGAAGGGTTGAAGAAAAGACAGAAAGCTGGCATACAAGGCTATGGGGAGAGGAGAGACTAAAATCAGAAACAAGTCAGAAGGAAAAAGACAAAACCCAAACGGTTTCACTAATCTATGGACAACCAAATGAAAGTACACAACTGTGGGAGGGGACCAGCTGGAGTGGCCAGGGAAGGAAGGTGGTGGGGGACCCCAGGGATTATAATGATGTGAAATATACATATATATATGAATAAGTAATGTTTAAGAAAACAGAAATTGAATTAATAAGACTTGGGAACTGATATATGCAGGAGGTGACAAAGAGAGAAAACAGGTTGTGCTTAAAGCTTCAGACAGAAGAAACTAAACTGACAGTAGGAGCATCTTAAGTAGAACACAGGGGAAGGTGGAGGAGGAAGAGATGGGGTGGGGATGGAAGTGGCTGTTAGGGAATGATTGATTTCATTACAGACATAGAGCTTGAAACAAGAGGTTTCCATGGGGGGATGAACAGCAGAGGCAGACGTTTCGCCACAGAGCACAGAAAGTAAATTTAAATGGAGAATCAAAATTTGGAGGATTAAGGCACTGGATGGAAGAATAGGCTCCAGGCAGTCAGAAAGCAAACAGACCTTCCCACATGCATCTTGGGAACACAAATGAATGTGGATCCAGCATGGAACTCCCCAAAATCAGAAGACAGTGAGTGCCAGCCCAGAGAGCAAAAGAGGGTTGCACGCCAGGGAGCTTAACACTACAACGATGCCAAGAGGAATAAAACAGTGCTAAAATCGCCATACTGTGGAAGCTAGTAGAGCTTTGGGTATAGAGTGTTGCTGTGATGAGGGTGAAATCAGCTGTTAGTGGGTGGTCAGGGGTGAAACTGACTGTAAAGAAAAGGGGGGAGGTGAGGCAGATCTGTGATGCAGACAGGATGTGGAGGGAATGTCAGTTCCTAGCAGAAAGCTTAGAAGTGTACACTTGGAGGCAAGGAACCAACAGAGGAGAGAGTTCATCCTAGAGGGTTTCTGAGGAGGCAGTTGTGGGAGGCAGCGCTATGGGCTTTTGGACCACAGTCCTGAGCCACATCAGGTGGCCAGAGATGGCAACAGTCACTCAGCCATCAGGCATAGAGAGAAGTTTTCTCTTGTGATCATCAACCTAACACACTGATCTCAGCAGAATCTGATCACTTGTTTAATCCTTCCTGTTACTGCTCCATTCACTAGCTCCTCAGGAAGCCAATTGTATGGAACTATAAGGAATGCATAGACCTGAACCCCTTTTCTCTGAGCGGGAGACTCCAAATAAAGGTCTTGGGCCAGCTCTAGGCACCTTCTGGACCCCAGTGCACAGGGTGCTGACAGCCCACCTGGTTCCAGCTCTCATTTCTGTTTCTGTACTTCCTTAGTTTCCTACTACCCTCCCTCAGTTTTCACTTAACTTTATAGGTCCATGGCAGCAAGTAGTATCAGGGTTAAGAGAGCCAGTCTTCAAGACACCTCAATACAAGTAGCAACTGAGGGGAGGAGATGAGAATGAGGTTGATACAGATCATTTCACAAATGCAAGATCACATTCTTATGGCCCAGCCAGAGTTACAGCTCTGTCTCCTAAAGGCTATGAGGAAGATGATCGGATCTAGTGATTGAAAATTAAATTTCAAGTCTCAACCGATAGAAAAAGGGGTACTGTCATTAAAAAGAAATAATACCTAAATGGCATAAACCTCCTGCCCCTCTCTTCTCTAAAAGCCATTTCTACCAACTCTACAGAGTGGCTAGGAGGGATTAAGGACTGAGGGGGGATATATGTAAGGAAACCCCAGTAAAGCCAATGTGAGGTGACATTAAGCTAGGAACTGGCAGCTCACAGTGGGTGACACTGGTTTGTGTCTGCAGTCTCTAGACTTCACATGGGCATCTTTTCTCACGTTGTCAATGTTTTGCAGTTCAGCACACAGATACTGTACTTGATTCATTCATTTATACCTATGTCTTAAATTTGTAATTATGCAATCACAAGTAATGGTGCTCGTGAGTGCTTGAACAGATAATAGTAACTTCCCATTGCTTGTTGTCTGTACATAAAACTATGGTTGATTCTGGCATGTTAATCTCGTATTGTGTAATGCCGCTTAACCCCTTAATCAGTTCTAGGTGTTTTTATATAGCGTTCTCATTTTTTTTAACATTCACATCTATGCTAACTGAAATTTGAATAGTTTTAATTCTTTCTTTACTGTCTTCTTGTTTCTTGCCTTATTGCATTGGCTAGAGCATCCCGTGCTATTAGGAATAAGAGTGCTAAAGGGAGTATCCTTTTTTTTTTTTTCTTGAGACTGGGTCTCGCTGTTTTTGCCTGTGGAACAACAGGCTTATGTTTCCCGGGGTACCACAGATTCAAGCAATCCCTAGCATCAGCTTCCCTGGTAGCTGGGGTTACAGGCATGGGACACTACAGCAAGCTACATTTTTTTTGGAACTAGGCCATCCTACGTGCCCCCGGCGGCATTCGAATCCCCATCCCTGGACCCGGCACGGCTTCCTAGGCTGCCACTTACAGGCATGCGCCACCTTGCTTGGCCACTAAAGAGAGCATTCATACTTGAGTATTGATTTTATGGAGCTACAGTCTTTCAGTCTATGTGTGATATTAGCTGGAGATTTTTTTTTTTGTAGATGTATTTTGGTCAGATAAGGAAATTTTCTTTTATTCCTAGTGTTTGAGGTTTTTATTGTGAAATTATGAATGAGAGACAGGACATTTCAAACCATAGGCTTTGTGATGTATGCAGATACATTTGATATGCATGACCCTGTGAGACATTCCTGGTGTCAAAGGCACTCAAGATCAAGATCAGGGTTGCCCTCTGAGAGCTCTTTCCATGTATGCACTTCTGGGGTCAGAGTCAAAGCTGGTGGTGCTACGAGCTCCAGAAGAGAAAAATCATCCGGGCTGAAAGAAGTTGGGGATCTTCTGGGAGAAAAAAATCTGTATGAGGCCTCTGAGGATTTAAAAGAAGGTCCTGCCACCATTGCTCAATCCCCAGCCCCCTGTGTGCATGACCCCTTCCTGGACTGGCCCATCTGCTCTCTCCTTTATGCTTTGGGCTTCTACTGCTCTGAGAGCTCAGACAGGGAAGCACATTCATTCCAGCAGATGATGCTCACAAACATGCTCTAATGAGCAATTTTCCTAACAACCCCCCAGGAAACACAATCAACACATCTTGCTGATAATTCATTTTTTCTGTGGAAAAATCAAGGCTTTTCTTTCTCCAGGGATACCCTCCTCAGAGACTGTGGCCTTCAGCAAGAACCCATGCACAACCATGACAGAGATAAATGCAATGGATTGTGCTGGTGGAATATGTCAGAAGGTGCTCTACAAGTTCAGAAAAACTTCTCTAGTAATGAACTATATAAATGATTCCTGAAAGTATAGTCTTGGAATGTATCAGAAGGATAAAGATAAATATCTGATGGTTTCATGTATGTGCAGAATATAGAGAATCCAAAGGATGAAGAAAAAGACAACTTTGCAAGCTGACCTCAGACCTCAGGCAGCAAGGGAGGTGAAGAGGCAAGATTCACAAGAGTGGTGATGCCCGGATATTTATTGCAGCACTATTTACAATTGCCAGCATATGGAAACAACCCAGATGCCCCAAAACTGATGAATGGCTGAAAAAGATGTGGTATATCTACACAATGGACTATTATTTATCAAACGAAGAAGGAAAGCTTGTGTCATTTGCAGTAACATGGTTGGAGCTAGAAAGAATCATCTAAACGGAAATAAGCCAGAAAGAAAAAGAGAAATACAGGATGGTCTCACTATTATGAGGAATACTGGGAAAACAAACAAACAAATGGACAAAATTAATTTAAACTGCCAACAGAATTGACACATAGAGCAATAGAGGGGAGGAGTGTAAAATCGTGGGTGGGGGGATAGGGCACATGAGATGAAGATGGTTCATGGTTGCCAAGGTGATGGGAGGAACTCGGGATAGACAATGATGAAATTAGTTATTTACTTGCTTAACATGAACAGACGAATGACTGAATCAATGACTGACTGACTGACTGAATGAATGAATGAATGAGTGAATGAATGACAAAAAATCCAAAAAAAAGTATTGATGAATCGTAGGTGCTATGGTGATGGGAGAATTATGGGGGTTGCACCTGAGGAGAGAAAGCAAATGCTGTTCAGATAGTAAAAGGAAAAAAAGGAACCTTGGCACTCAGACTCACCTCAGAACTCCAGATCTCATGGAGCTGACCCTATGGTTGTGACTAGAATAATAATGTGAAGTGCTTTCAACATTCCCCAATGGTACGCCATCCATTATCTCAACGGAGCCACAAGAGTCTCCACTGATTGAGATCCTCTGGGCTGGAAATCTACTACCTGACTTTGAACCTTACCTCTGCAATTTTCTAGGTGGGTGACATTTAGCCAGTTATTCAGTCTTTTGTGCCCCAGTTTTTTTAATCTGTATGAAGATGATGAGAATACCTAGCTGTAAAGTTATCGTAAGAATTAAAATAATTATATGTCAAGCACTTAGACAGTGACTATCCTATCGAAACATCTCATAAAGCTAGTTATTACAGTTTTTAGATTTTGACACATTAATTCCTTGTGAATACGAAACTCACTTTTTGCAAGATAGGAAACAGAATCAAACCGAGGCAGTTTAGTGTTATAAGGATCCAGGCTGACTCTTGTGATCTTTAGCAAAATGACATTGTAACACAAGGTGCAAAAAACCAAAACTACAAATAACAACATCGACCTACACGTTTTTTTAGGAAACAGCCCCAAGTTCAGTCTTGCATACAAGATATACAGGCCAAGATGCTCTACCAGGACAGAAGAACCCAAAGTGTATGCTGGGAAACCAATCAGTGAGCCAGAGAAGGACTGGTCAAGGATAGATGAGTAGGGATTGTGTTTACATTTTGAAAACTTGCTCTGAGGTTTAAAATTTCCTGGTTACTGGTAAAAACAAAACAAAATAAAACTCAAATATATCACACACACACACACACAAAAGCACTGATAACTTTTCGTGAAGGTCTTCCATTAGAATGGAAATCTATAGATGAATTTTGAAGATACAATACTTAGAGATTTTCAAAAAACTTAGCAATAAGCAATTTGATCAATTGCATTCTGCCAGTTGCCACAAGAACAACTTGGAAATGAGGACTAATTAAAATTGAAAAGGGTGATGCTAATGACACCTTACACCATGCAGTTCCCTCTCACTTTCCCATACAATCAACACCTCTATCTTCCATGATACATATTCACTAGGGAGAACTGGTCAGGAGCAGGTGGTGAAAAAAAGCATGTCCCAAGTGGTTGCTTAATTGTTCAATGAACATCTTTAGGGTGGACCCATCCAATCTGACCTTTTTTTTTTCCCGAGAGACTAGATCTCGCTATGTTGCCTGGGGTAGTCCTGAACCCACAGACTCAAGTGATTCCTAGCCTCAGCCTCCCAGGTAGCTGGGATTACAGGCACGCATTGCTCTGTGCTATTCTGCTTGGTCCCTGCTTTCACCCTATTGGAGCAGGTTTTGTCCCCACCTGTCTTTCACCACCCCCCCCTCCATGATGACATAGTCTCCTGTCTGGCCTTCAGTGTCCTCAGGGTTAAACTGCTGTGACACTTTTATGTGCATGAAGTGATACGTGACATAAAAGGACTCTGGAAAAAGCAGTACGTTGAGTAGATGGGAGCCCTGAGTGTCCCCAGCCTCCCATTCTTGTTTCAGATGGGGTCCCTTAGGTCCCAGCCCTCCAACTCTGTGGTGTTTTGATTAAGCTTTGCCTGCTTTGAACAAGACTACATGTTATCCCAGGAAGCTCAGGCGGGCTGCCTGAGGAGGCAGAAGAGAAAATGTTGAATAGCCTCTATTAAAGCCCTATTTGCCTCTTAGAATTTTCTTATGATCACGCTTAAGGGTAGAACCTGAAGCCACTTCCCTGATTGGAGGAGCCCAAAAGGGTGTGGCATTTATGACTCATAAAGGTCATTGTTACAATGCATGATGCCAGGGGCCCTGAGGCGATAAATAGGGGCGTTCTAGCCAATCTCACTCACTATTTTCCTGATCGCTAAGCTTGTCTTAGAAAGTGGGAAATAGCAATTGTCACAATGACCAAAAAACTACCCCCCATCACCTCAAACTCTAAACCTCACCTGCAACCACCTCCTGCTCATTCCGTCCCTCCCCGCTCCCAATATCCAACCCACTTTCCTCGGATACCCGCAACCCATAAGCCTATTGAACCTCCTCCTATAACCCAGAAACCTGCTTCTGTAACCCGTAAGTCTATGGAACCTACCCCTGCAACCCTTAATCCTTTTGAACCAACCCCCATAACCCGGAAACCTGCTCCTGTAACCCGTTTTAAGTCTATCCAAACTACCTCTGTAACCCATAAACCTTTTGAACCTACCCCTGTAACCCGGAAACCTGCTCCTGTAACCCGTTTTAAGTCCATTGAACCTTCCCTCCTAACCCATAAGCCTTTGGAAACTACCCCTGTAACCCATAAGCCTTTGGAACCTGCTCCCCAGTGCCAGTGCCACCGCCCGATTTCCCCTGTTACCATTACCCGCTTTCCACCCATTACCAAAAATAACAACAACAACAACATCACCACCACCACCACAACCCGCTTCCCTCCTCTGACCAACAAAGCCCCTGCCCGCCAGCCTCCCCACCCTCCCTGCAAAACTTATCCGATCAAATCTTCCTCCAATTCTTCCAAACTAATCCAGTGCTCCCTGCGTCCCCGTTACTCCTCCCGCAAATCCCGCACTCCTACCCCTGACCCTTTGTCCTAATCCCCCCCGGCAGGACTGCGGTCCTTGCAGGCCCTGGGCATCTCCCATCCGACCCAGTAGGCCACATGTCTTACCCTGAAGGATTGGCGTCCCTTCTATGGACATAGTCACCGGACGGTGGTGAGGCGCCAGAACGGTGGGCTCCCAGCAGCCTGCCCCGTGAACAGAGAGCACCAAGACCACACGAGCCAGCACCCTTCG
>PVHY01019377.1:0-27514 GCA_004024945.1 Uropsilus gracilis
TGAGGGGGGAGTGGGGGGCAGGGTTCAGAGTCACCGGGCATGTCCACCCTGGCCAGCCTCCTGGCGAGTGCGCCTCCCTTGAGCCCCTGGACTTCAGGGATGGGCCTGAGCCGCGATCACTCGGCCCGTGTCTCCACAGGGTGCAGCTGCAACAGCGGCCACCAGCGCTGTTCCTGGCACCTTCCGTCTGTAGCGCCCTGGCCACCTCCCGGAAGTCCCGCCGGGTCGCTTGTGCCCGCGGCAGGCGGAGCTGGATGGGTCAGTGGGCGCCCCCCGCGGAGCGGACAAGCCCGAGGGGGCGGCGGTGCCGCCTGCTGACCCCGCAGGGCCCGGCTGAGGCTGTGTCCGCTGATGTCACACAGGTCCTTGTGCCCCTGGGGCAGTAGCTGCTGCAGAGCAGCGCCGCTCTCGGGTCCCCCCAGCCCTCAGGAGCCCCGAGACTTCCAGGGCGAGGCCGGACCCCCAGGAGGTGGAGAGGGCTCGGCCCCGGCCGTCCGGCCAAGGCGGGGGCAGCCCGAGGGCAGCCTGTTCCCTGGCGAGAAGCCGTGCATGGTGACTTGCTGGTCCCGTAGCCTCGGCGCTGGCGGCACCAGCCGGAGCCTGGGCGGAGACACCGCCTCCCACGTCCCTCGCGAACGTTTCAGGCCTAAGGATCGGAGGGTGGCGTCGGGCATGCTGGCCACCCTCGCTGCCCCAGGCCCACGGGACCCTGCGGGGGGGGGGTGTCTCAGGGGCCATCAGCGGCCCTTGGCCTGCAGTCCTTCCAGAACATTCCTGACTTGGGAAACGCGCCTGGCGCGGCGCAGCAGGCTGGGCTGGCGTCTCCTCCGCCGCACGGCGAGCTGCTTGGCGGAGGCCGTGCGCATAGTCAGCCTGCAGGTAGCAGGCACCAGCAGCAGATGCCGTGGGTCCCCCCCCACCTGAACAGCCCTGCCTTCAGGGTCAGCACGCGCGTGGCCTTGCCTCCAGCGCACCGTGTGCCCACAGCGCGCACCAATGAGGCGACGGCCATGGTCCCGAGCAGCTGGTGCGTCAGCGCGACTGGGGGCGGGGAAGGCACCGGCCCTTTTACAAAGCAGTAGTGTCCAGCTAATACGGAGCGCAGGGAAGGGCGCGTGAGGCCCCTGGAACAGAAATGCGGAAGGGCCTGTGGGGGGGGGAGCTTCCACACTGGGCCAGTGTGGGGTCCACGGGGCACACAGGGGTTGCTGTCGTGTGGATGTCACCCTGTAGGGCGGCAGGCTTTGTCCTGTAGGCCCAGGGGGAGGGGCCTCCAGGGTCTGTAAGCAGAGACTTGCCTGTGACAAGAGTATTTTCAAAACTAATGGCTGTGGTGAGGTGGTTGCGGAGGCGGAAGGTGGCTACCGTTACCCACGAGGGAACGGGCCTGAATGAAAACGATGAGGGTGGCCAAGCAGGAGACACATGTGGGGGTGACAGCGAAGCTGGGTCCCAGGGAGGCAGCCGGGGAGAAAGGGAAGGAGACGCGCTGAGCAGGGGGGGAGGCTGGAGATGAAGGGGACGGGTGTACAGGTCCTCAGGACAGGCCGCCGCGGCCCTGAGGGAGAATCCGTGGGCTGCTGGGGGGCCCTGGGCTCCGGAGGCCGGTGAGCAGGGCAGCCAGGTGCGGTGCATGATGTAATCTGCATGTCGGAGACGCAAGGAAGCCCTTTCAATAGTCTCTTCAATACGTGGAAACAGCGACTCGTCTTGTAGTGTAAGTATATCCCAGGCCCCGCACAGCTACAGCTAAAGCGCGGTCCATCCTTTGTCTGATATTCCAGTGGAACCAGGTGTCTTCTACCACATCTGGTGACCCTGCTTGAGTGGTGCAAGGTCCAGGCTCCACACCCCCTCCCACCCTTCCCCAGCTGCCAACTAGGCCCGTGGCCCGCGCCCCCGAACATGGGACTTTCATGACTAAACCTCAGGCGTCCCAGGCGAGCGGGTGAGCTGGCCACGCTAGGCCGGACATATGTCGGTGGAATTGAAATTGGAAAATCTTCTGCCCCTTCTGCAACCTCCTGGGGGCTCCAGGTGGGGGCTGGGGTAGGTGCTGAGTGCACTGCGGCGGATTTGGGGCCACATCAGGCCAGGGGTCCAGACCCCCGAGACCACCGTCTCTGGTCCACCGTCCCCGCAACACCTCCCAGCATCCTGACTGCGGGCCAAAGGATTCCACGCTTTGCTGGAATTTTCCTTCTGTCTCTTTTCTTCTCTTGCAGAACATTTGATGCTGACTTCGTCCTGCTTAGCAATTCTGTCCGGCAGCGACGTGGTGACTTTCCATCTCCGTGTGACTCTTCTTCAGTCATGTCTGTCTTCCTCAGTTCAGGGACTCACCCTCCTGCAGTTTGCTTATCTACCCACAAGCCTACGGGCCTGGGCTTGGTTCTGACCCTTAGATTTAATCCCAGCACTGTTTCCTTGCCAAGCAGATGTGTGTTAGAGTATGCATAGGAGCAAGCTGGGCTTACTTTGAAGTAGCCTCAATGTGCACACGCTCCTTTGGTAGATTATTTTTTTGCTATAAAAAAACCCGCCAACCAACATCTGCGAAAGCTGCTTAGTGGGAACGAGATAGATCTGTACTCGTGATTTCTGCTGTCTTCCTTCTAGCCCCACTGCCGGAGACACAAGCCCAGCAGGTGAGCGTGCGCAGAGGCGGCACACCTGGGGCACATCGTGGCTGTTCTCTGCTTGTGGCATTTCTTGGCTCATGGGACCAAGTGACTGGCAAAGCCTTGGGATGGTTTTCATCAGTCAGGAGAAGCTTGAGCTGTGTCACTTTTTCCTTGTCAGGTATCAGGTCACTGACAAGGAGTTAAATCTGACTCTAGTGGCCACTCAGGTCTTCAGGCCCGTGTGCGTCTCACATCAGCAGCAGGCCTCTGCTTGCTAGGCCACGGGGGGGGGGGGTGAACAGGGTGCAGGACATGGCTGTGCCAGGGTGCATGGGCGCTGGCTCAGCTTATTTGAAAATAGCCCAAGCCTTGTTTGCTTGACTAGCTGCTCTGGGGCTGAGTGGACAGAGGGCCACGCCTTTTGGGGCCTTCTGTGACCCAGACATCAACCTCAAGGCCGTCTGATCTGGTAGTTTTTAAGATCTAGACAGGGCCTTTCCCACCAGGCAGGCCCTTGGAGAAGACATTAAGCACATCCCTGCCGTGGCCTAGGCCACTGGCCATGGCAGGGGTGGGGGGCAAGGGTGAGTCCTATACCACCAGGACCTCAGGGTCTCAGAGACTCCGGGTCCAGGGATCTCAGGCTGGGGAAGCCAGCCTCTGCCTCCATGTGGGCAGGGGGTGGGGGCTGAGCACCTTGGCCGGGGCTCGGGCTGGGGTGGGGGGATCGGTAGGCTCTGCTGCCTTCCAGGCCCAACCCTAGTCCCAGTTGGGCTGGGAGGAGAGAGTTGAAGATCCCCCCAGGCTGCCCAGGGCCAGGAGAGGCCCCCAGCACACCTCTGCTGCAGCTTAGACTGCTGGAGGGGGTGCGGGCGGGGCATGAACCATGCCACTGGGGTCTCGGGGCCATAGGGTCTAGGGGTCTTGGGCTGGGGGACCTGGCCTCCTCCCTTAGTAGGGGGGGTGGAGGCTGGGCACAACCCTGGGCGGGGTGGAGCTGGGAGAGGGGATTTGTAGGCCCCGCCTCCTAGGCCCGGCCCTGATCCAAGCCAGGCTGGGAGTGTAGGCTGACGACTCCTTGAAGGCCTGGCTCTCCAAAGAGCCCCCAGTAGGGCATAGGGTAAATCCTGCACCACCAGGCTCTCAGGATCTCGGGGTCTAGGGACCTCGGCACTGGAGATACTGATCTTCCCATCCTTTCAGTGTCCAGGGGTGGGGGCGGGGCACCCAAGGGAGCTGGGAGAGGGGATTAGTAGGCCCTGGCTTCTGGACCCCGCCTTGTGGGGCTGGAGGTGGGAGCCAGGTGCTTCCCCACAAGGCAGGCCCTTAGAGAAGACATCCAGTACCAGTGGTTCCCACCCTAGGTCTGGGGCCTGGGGGACCACTAGGGATATGCCTCAGTGAGGCTGAGGCAGGCTAGATGCGCGGGGACCCCCGTGCCCTATGGCCAGCCACGGAGGCTGGTGGCAACACCCAGCGGGTAGGAAAGGTGGCTATGATCCCTGGGTAAACCCCCCAAAGCCTGGAAGCCCAGGAGGATGGGTGGGTAGGGTTTTAGCCCCATCCACCAGTGGATGGTTGTTGCATGGGGCAGCCATCTGCAGCCCGGATGGGCTGGGGCATGTTTCCCCCAGCTCCCATCCCAGGAGGGGCTTGGGAGGGCACATGCTCAGCCATCCAGGCTACACCCCCACTCAGGGAGGAGCCAGCATAGGGGCAAGGTGGGAACTTGAGCCCCACCCGCCAGCAAGCAGTCTAAGCAGGCTGCTTGCCCACCCAGAGTTGCTGTCGGAGCTCCCTTGCCAGCAGGGAGCAAAGGCAGTGATGACCCCTGGGTAAGACCCCCAAAGCCTAGAGAGCCCGGGAGGGGCGATGGGTGGGGTTTTAGCTCCATCCACCAGTGGATGGTTGTTGCATGGGGCAGCCATCTGCAGCCCAGATTGGCCAGGGCATGTTTCCCCCAGCTCCCACCCCAGGGAGGGCATATGCCCAGCCATCTGGGCCCCAAACCCACACAGGGAGGTACCAGTGTGCGGGCGGGGTGGGGGGGAGAATGCCCCTTCCATTTTACTCTCACCCCAGCTAATCTTCAGGAGGAGGAAGCACATACATAATACAAACTTCACCACAGAATGTGCGAGGCACCAGGTAAAAACCCAGTCCATAAGCCTGTGCTGGACACAGCAGATGGACATTCAAGAGAACCGGTGCATGCGAGACAGGAGAAACAACTATGGAAACACGATGTCAAGAGGTGCACCTACATGGTCCCCGGGTCTAGAAGACCCAGGACTTCATTTTGGAGATGCCTTATAGGAGAAGAAGGCGCCCCTCCCTACACTACGGGAGAGGAGAGGAGAGGAGGGCCAAGAACTGGGGGCATCAGCCTCACAGCAGGGCTGCAAAGTGAGACAGAGGAAATGATCTAGAATGGTCACTCATGGATGCCTGGATCCAGAGAAACTTCTTCACCAGGGGGCGGGGGGGGGGCTCTAAATCTGATGCCAGAAACAGCAGCAAAACAACAGTGATGGCATTGGAGAAGTCAACCTCCAACGATAGAGCATGGGCAGGCCACAGATAGATACAGACTGGCAGCCCAACACGATCTTAAGACTGAAAACCTACCAGCAAGGTTCGCCTGGTCCTAAGAACACAGTCCCTCACCCAGAGAAAGACACTGACACAGGAAAGAAAGAGACTAATGGACTTAGCACAGACCAGTAAATAACAAAGAACGGGGGTTGGGAGAATGGAGGGGGCACCAGAGGGAGGGGCGTGGGGGAGGGATCCCAAGAACCATTTACCGAGGTTGTGATTTAAAGAATAAAAATTTAAAAAAATTAATTAAAAAAAAGATCTAGATGGGGGCAGAGAAGGCCGCAGGAAGGGGGTCTTCTCCAGCAAGGCCGTTGGCTGGGGGGGTCTCGCTACAGGCTGCCAGGCAGCTCCTCCCCGTGTCCGACAGTGGCTGGACCCCAAGCTCGAGGCCGAAGGGCCCCACTCCCACTTGGCCCCGGCAGCAGATGGTGACCGGCGCGTGTGGACTTCATTCCGGCTGCCCTGAAGGAAACGCAGCCTGTCAGCCTGCAGGGAGGGCCCTGGCCCCGCCTAACTGCCACGGGAGCCGAGGGCCGAGTCTGTGAAGAAACAGCGCAGAGGCTCGCGCCAGGGCTGCTGCCAGTGCCGCGGTGGGGCACCTGTGGGGCACAGCCCATGGGAACCGACGTCCAGCACCCTTCAGGGCCAGAGACGGGCAGTCACCTGCTGGCCACCTGTGGCGCCGTGTCCGAGGGCTTTGGGCCAGGGCAGCGTCCGGCATCTGTCCCGACAGTCCTGTCAGCAGTCACCTTGGTGGCAGGGGGCTCCCAGAACACCGGGGCGGCGCCTGCAGCCCTGAGGCCTGGAGTCAGTCATCCTCTTGGGGAGAGGCGACCAGCCCCAGCAGGGGCACACACAAGCGCGCCCCATCACCCTCTGCCCTGCGCCCCCCCTCCCCCTCTGTGAATGGGCATGTGTGCAGTGCCACAGGCTGACGTCCCCAGGTCATCTGCTGGTGGCCCTTGAGCTGCGTATGTGCAGAGCTACATGAGCCACAGCACCGGGACCTGCGGATGCTGAAGGCTGCCTGGGCCAGGCGTGAGTCCTTTCGTTAGAGTCCATGCCAGGGAGCAGTATGTTTGTTTAATTTTTTATTCATCATGGCACAAGAGAGAACCGTAAGAAACACCACCGAGAGTGTCAACACCAACATGAACAGTAAGAGTAGCATATTTTATAAAAAAAAAAAAAATCGTTTTTTTCGGTAATACACATTCTCTTAAGAAGTGGAAAAAAAAATTCCTCCTAAAATATTGAAGCAAATTGCCGCCTGCTGGTCAAAAATGGTTTTGCAGTTGAAAAACTTGATTCAAACTTGGTATAAGAGCAGCTAGGAGCACTTTACAACACACACACACACACACACACACACACACAATTAATTCCCGAAGAAATCATTTCCTCAGTCTTTGGCACAGCACAATGTAAATACAAAGCTGTAGCTTTTTTCCGATTCCGATTTACTTAACAAATCATGGCAAAAAATTTGGTTAATGCTGATTATGGGGCAAAAAGGGAAAACCATGTTCTATAATTTGCACACGCTATTTAGATTCTTAAACACTTTCTAGCTGGGTTCCAGTTTGTAGTTTTGAAAAATACATAAAATTATATGTTATAAATATAGATTATATATGGTCTCTATAAAACTGAGTTGGGCCTAAATGGGAAAGACAACTTCTTGATTATTCTTTCTTTGTCAGGCGTGGCTTTTCTCTCGTTTGATGAACGGAATCCTTTCTAAACAGACTCTAAAAATATATTCCATAATGTATCAAAGGTAATATTCTCCTTAAAACATATTCAACATGAAAAAGCATTCAGTGACTAGTTCTTTTTGTATCTCACTACTATATAAAAATATGGCTTCTCATATTTTGTTTTATTTTGTTTTGTTAGTGTTTTCCTTGAGCACTGGAGGAAGGGCTATCCCCCTTGACAAAGCTTTGGCAAAAGCACGGAAACCCGCTTGTGCACATTCTAGAACATTCTATAGAATCTCGTTGCTTAGTATAAGTGATTTAAAAAATTGTCCCTTCTGTTTTCGGTGAATATATCATATACGATTATCATACATAATCTGGTACAGAATATACAATAGTCAAACTGCAGACACATAAATACAGTGAAGCGATACCAAAGCTGGGGCTGATCTTACACGGGGGCGACGTGAGTAGGTTTTACACTGGGCACTGCCGTCAGGCTTCTCGCTCGGACCTAAGGCTGGCTATGCAGAGAACCCTAAGATAAATGGCGAGGGGACGAGTGCTCTATATGTCTGAAGTGAACTGAATTCCTCTCGTGTTGTTTTTCAAAGTGTAAAAGGAGAAAAAAAAAAAAGAAGTGTCCAATGGGCCAACCCCAACTTGTCCCCACTGCGTGGAAAGAAGGCTGCCAGAGGGGGGGCCGGAGGGGCGCTCATACCAGCGTCTCCGGGAGGGCATCGGGGTTGTCAGTGGACAGGAGCTCCCAGATCTGCCACCGGTCTCGCTGCCAGTCGAGCCAGTTGGCTTCCCCCAGGGTCTTACTCTTGGCTTCGCTGGTGGGGTCGGAGTCGCCGCTGCTCGCTTTGCGCCGCGGCGCGGGCTGCTCCAGCAGGGCCGTGACCGAGCCTTCTTCGGGCTCCTGAGGCCTCCCCCACGGCGGCTCCGTGGGCTGGAGGGATGAGGCTGAGGCTGGCTTCCCTGGCCCGGGGTAAGGCGGAGGAGGCCTCTTGTCGGGCCTGGCCTGCTCCTGAGGTCCCTGGGGCCTGGGCCGGGCAGCGCTGGACAGCCAGGCCCGGGCCAGCTCCCCCTCCTCAGTGAGGTCCTCGGCGCTGCTCAGAGTCAAATAGTGCTCGGCCCTGGGCTGGGCCCGCTCGGCTCTCCGGCGGCCGCCCTGGAGGGGAGGCGTGCTGCAGGCGCGGGACACGGCCCCGTGGGCCGGGCCCTGGGCCCTGGTGGCCATGGTCTGAGTCCTGCCGACGACCTGCCTCCCACCGTCCAGTTCCGTGGGGCTCGCCTGCCACCGAGGCCAGTTGGAGGACAGGTTCCCTTGGGAAAGGGAGCACGGCCCCGGGCGGAGGGAGCTGCTTTCAAAGATGTCTCCGTAGGAGCCTGGAAGGGCAAGAAGCGAGTACGTTGGCTGGAGGCGCACGCTCGTGTGTTTGGAACAATGAACACAACTTACACACTTGACTCTGCGGCAACGTACACTCCGGAGGGAGTCGAGGGCTAAGAGCTGACACCACAAACCAGATGCTTAAGGAAAGAGGGTTCATGTTGTGAACAAAGTCCCAAGAAGAGGGTGAGAGACTGGAACATGGAAAACACAGAAACTTGGCATAGTAGGGTGGGCAGGGGGGGGCAGGGGTCCTCACAGTGGGTAAAGGGTCATCGTCATCACTGGAGGAAGCGTCCTCCGGAAACAATCTAGTGGCTTCCAGAAATAGCCCCGGACAGGCTTGCCACTTCAAGGCAGGAGACCCAGCTATGCCATAGGAAAGCTGGAAAGTCCTGGTCAGAAAGGCGGATTCAAAGGAAAAACTGCAGCGTTGCTCCCGAAGCGAGCAAACATGCAAAGCCAATGTGCGCAGCTCCGACGGCCGCAAGTGACGGGCCGCGGCGCCGACCTGCAGGCTCGGGCTGCTCCAGTGCCAGCCGCGCAGTCTGCAGGCACCGGGAAACGGCCGCCCCCCGAATTCCCAGCAAGGCCCACGTGACCTGCGCCCCGGGTCTGGATGGACGACTGGTTGTCCAAAGTTTCGCGACTCTATTCACAATTCAAAGCGCGAAAGATGTCCCCGAAGCGGAGCCCGCCAGCGCGAGGTGTGATGGGAACGGCACAGAGGGAAAGCGCAGCCCGAGTCAGCGTGGGGCCGCGCGCCGAAAGCCACCCACGGTGAAGACGAGCTGGAGGGTCTCAGCCGGGGCTGCAAAGGGAAGAGCGCGCCTCCGAGGCAAAGACGCCGGCCTTAGCGGGAGGCAGGACTGGCTGCTCCCCGCCTCGCACCCCCAGCCATCGCTGACAGGCGCCGGCCACCCGGCGGAGGAGGCGAGAACCTCGGCCCCTTTTAAAAGCAAGAGCAAGAAAGTCTGGAAAGAACACGTTACCTGCCATTGCTGGGTCTTTGGATCCGCTTTTTAATGTCGAATGCCAAGTTCCCCAGATATTGAAAGGCTCCTCTGACAGGTCTAGGAAAACGGGCATCAAAGAGGGTGTGTGACTCAAGGGGCGCTGATGGCAGAATCCGCCACTGCGCGCTTCGGGGACATCGCGACCACGCCGGCCCTGCGTGCAGGTGGCGCAGCCGCGCTGGCCGCAGACCTGCCTCTCAGGGGGATCCCTTGGGCCTGAGCCAAGGGCGTTTCATGCGGCGGCGGGAGACACAGGGAGGGACCCACGGGTGTCTGTCTGGGCTCCACCCGGACATGCAACGGCGCCGTAGTCAAGGGGACCCCGGGTGCCATGAAGCGCAGGGTCTTGAGGTGCCCTGATATGGGGCGTGTCATCACCAGCGCCTGGGGGGAAAGGCGGAGGGAAGATGGGGCTCACTGACTTGCAAGGCAGAGGAGGAGGCGGTGGCCTCCGGGAGCCGACAGGCAGGGGGACAGACTTCCTGCAGCTTCCAGAAACAACAGCGCCCCATGACCTTGCTTGCGACGCGCGGAGGTGCGAGAAACCGTGTGTCCCTCGATACCAGCCAGTGTGTGGCCATTTGTCGCCGCAGGGACAGGAAGTGACTCTGGCGGCGGCGGATGGAGCAGCGCCGACCAAGGAACAGAGGAGCAAGGGCAGCTGTGGTCTCTGTCTAGCCCTGGCCTCGGGAATCACCAGTTGCCCACTGTGTGTGCCCGTGCATGCCCCTGCGCACCCCCCCACCCGTGTCCCCGCAGGCAGGCGTGGCCCCTGGACCCTGCCACTGTCCCACCTTGGCCGCAGCTGTCGCGGGGCACTCCCTGGGCTGAGCAGACTCGACCCCTGCTCCCCTCACCGTGAGCAGAGGCCCCAGGTCCCTCATGCCCGGGGAGGAGCTGGTCACCAGCACAGCCCGTGGCGTACGAGGGCGGCCACCGCCGTGGTCAGCACTAAGGAGCGGGGGGAGGGGGGGACGACCAGCGCGCCCAAGCCCAGGAACGCGCCGCTTGGCACTCAGTCGGGGAGGAGGACGTGGGTCCGGGGAAGGCGGCTGTGAGGGCCTCACCGCGGCTTGCTCGGTGGCTGCGGCCCGACACACCTGGCTCCCCGGGGTGATTTCCCGGAGAAGGTTCTGGCTAGCGCGGGCTGCCCAACAGGCACTGCCCACGGGGGGGCACCCTGTGCACCGCGGGATGTTGAGCAGCACCCCGAGCTCCAGGCACTGGCCAGAGGCACCCCTCGCCAGCTGTGACACCTGGAAAGGCCTCCAGACAGTGTCGCATGCCTCTGGGGGACGACAACGAGAGCCATGGCGTTCAAGTTTTGTCACAGGGAATGAATGGATTGGGAAGAGCTGAGGGGGCTCTCGGTCCACGCGCTCGTCAGGCAGAGGGGCGAGCGCATTGGCCTGGCGACTGCAGCACCGCAGGCCAGGACGCGGCGCTGCGGGGAAGGGTCAGGCGTCTGGGAACATCCCCCTGCATCTCTAGACCCCCAGATGCACCACGCCTTTAGGGCAGCAACTCTGCTCGGGCGGCCTTGGCGTTCTTGTTCCAGAGAATGTTCCAGATGGAACGTGCATTATGAACTTCGAAGAGCAGACGTCAGCGGTCACGTGCACCAGGAAGGGCAGGGCCAGCGAGCTACGGGGTGTCACTTCAGTGGGAACATGTTACGGCCACGAGAGATGCCAGCGGCACGGAGAACGCGGATGGCAGGGTTGTGAGTCACCTGAGCTTAGTTTGCGCACAGCTACGTCCCGACTCAGAGGCACAGACACGAGACGGAGGCACGTGCTCACACAGACAAGCAGGTGCGGAAGATCTAAGCCTGAAGTAAACAAGCCCTGGTGCGGAGCCCAGATGGGAGCCCGGGTGGCCGCTTCGGGAGCATCTGACAGACGCTGTTCTGACAGGGACATTCGTAAAGCGAACGCACAGATGCTGTGCTCGACAAACACCCCGGGCCCTTCGGAACGGGCCCTCGGGGCAAGTCCGCATGGAAGAAGGAAGAAGATGCGCGTGCTCGAGGGCCACTGCAGAGTTCACCGTCGAGTCCTGGCCCTGAGAGGCGGCCATGCAAGGAAAGAACAGGCCGGACATTGGGTGGTCACATCCAGCTGGGAGAAGCTGCAGCCGCAGCCTCCCTGCCCCGGGGCGGGTGTCCCTGAGCGCCATCGGGAGCTTGGGAAGTTGCACGGGCGACCGCTGGCTGTGTGAGCCAGCGTTTCCCGGATAGTTTCTGCCCAGGGCCCCTCATTCTGACTGAAACCCTCAATGCCCTGCGGCCCCCGCTGGAACAGCCTGTCTCATGCCACCGGTGGCGCTTTCTCTCCCTCAAAGTCTCAGGCACAGCTGGTGACACCTTAGACTTGCAAGCGTGCAACCCAAGCTGCTGGCCCGAAGGCGCCATGCTAAGGGAGCTTCTTGCGGGGGGGTGAGGGGGCAAGAGCAGCTGGGCTTCCCAGAGCCTGGGGGCCCAGGCACTGTCCACGGGCAGGGTAGCATGCGCCCCTCTGCTCACCCCAGCAGGGGGCCGACTCATGCGCTCAGTCAGCCTCAGAGGCATGAAGCGAGGGAGGGAGGGAGAGGAGGTGCCAGGTGCCAGGGCCACGCCACATGCCAGTCACGGGCGCGGACAGGGCCAGCCGAGCCCGGTTACCTTTTCCAAGCCTCGGTCCAGGAGAGCTCTCCCTCGACTTTGAAAACGGCAAGTGACCCACCAGCACGAACTGCTCCGGCCCTTTGTGCAGCTTCTCCGAGCCCCCCCGGGCCTTGTCCTCTTGCGTAGCCAGCAGGGAGCGCTCAGGCAGCACCGGGGAGTTGTTGTCGTAGGGGGAGAGGTCTCCGCTGGAGGCCTTGTTGGAATCTGTGGACGAGTGCCTTCCTCCCACGGAGAAGGGGGCTTCCGACGGCAACAGGTCAGGGCTTCTGGCACAAGGAGACAAGCACAGACGCGTGAACACAGGTGCAAGCACGGCTGGAGGCAACCAGCAGGGCCGCTCCTCGAAGGATGGGGGAGCGCAGGGACCCCGGCTTGAGGGCTGGGGAGCAATGCCCAAGGCGGCAGCACCAACGGGGGAGAGCGTTTCCCCGAGATGGCTGGCAGAGGGCAGTGGAACTCCACAGATGCCGAGGGCCTGGCCAGGCCGAGGGCGGGGGGAGGAGGAGAGGGAGCTTCCCAGCGGCCTTGATGAGCCGCCTGCACTTTCAGGCCTGTTTGCCTGAAATGAAATGAAATGAAAACCCGGTGCTCACACCCTGTCAGGTAAGACACGCTGTCAAGTCGCCTTTGACCTTGCTCGGCACCCTGACTGAAAACAACGTAGATGAACTGAAACGTCACCTGAAGTTCACTGCGGCCTTACGGCCCCTGCCCCCCAGGACTCAGCATAAATAAATCCACCCGGTGACAGTGATGGTGATGATGGGGATGCTGCTGGCGCGGATGACTGTTGCAGGCATAAAGTGGAAGAAAGATCTGCGACATCACCAGACTCCATCGTGCTTTTACAGACCGACACCAACAAACTAATTAGCATATCAGGACATTCTCTGTGTGCATGAGTTGTCACAGCAACAGAAATCACAGCGATCATGTCAATGGAATGGGGACACTTGAATGGCAGAAGCATGAGGAGAGCTGTACGAGTCTTACCTGAGAACATCTGAATTGTCTACCCTCCTCAAAACAGTGGCCCTGACATCTTAAAGGGAAATGATCACAGGTTGATTAATCTTACCCAGAACTGGCTTCTGTTCTCTCCTCCACCCCCAACCCCCCCACTTCACTTCTCTTTCTTTTGGTTTACGTTTCCAAAAGACGTCCTTGGTGCTGTTCAAGAAGCTAACCGTGCTCCAAGCAGCCCTTCCCTGACCCCACAGTTGTGCGCATGCAAAATGGAGGATGTGCGCGCAGGTGCTCTAGCTTCGGCGCAGGTTTCCAGCAGGGCCTAGTGGCCGGGAGAACCGCCTTTCAGCCTCTGTGGCTGCCTCCCAGTTTCCTCAGGCAGCCAGGGCCTCCAGCACTTTCTCCCGAGGAAATTTCCTACCCACAGGGAATAAATAAATCAGCTCCCCTGCCTCTTTAAACCGATGACAGATCACCTTACGGGGAAGCGCCAGAGGACCACCGTGAGGATGGCTTTTCTGAACCTCGACACCTCCGATGAATGAAGGAAAGAGAAAAGAAGTTACTACTTCTGCTGCAAAGTGAGGAAAAATGATTCAACCTCCAAATCTAATGAAAGGAAACATTCTCCTTACTTCCAGCAGAAGGAGCAGCAAACAAATGGATTTTTCTCTGTTGTTGTGGGGCTTGACTCTGGTTGAGGAAAGTGTAGTATGAGAATGAGAGAAAAGGAAATGTGGGGAAGTGGGCTCAGTTCAGCATCGGGGTGCCCTGTGCTGAGGGGGGCTAGGAGTGAGATTCCTGGGCTAATGTCAGTTGTCTTCTCTGCTTAACTGACGTTTTCTTAGTCACTAACAGAGATATCTCACTATCTCCTCAGCAAGAAGTCAAGTCGTTGTGTCCATAACAGTGGGTACATGCTGCCTGATGGAATGTTCTGAAGAGAGTCAATTCATTCATCAAAACAAAATAACTTTCAGATCGATCTATCTATCTATCTATCTATCTATCTATCTATCTATCTATCTATCTATCTATCTATCTATCTATCTATCTATCTATCTATCTATCTATCTATCTATCTATCTATCTATCTATCTATCTATCTATCTATCTATATTTTTTTGCCTCCTCACATTGAGAAGAAAATTTGGAAAAGAAAGTTTGGAAACATTTTAACTCCGGGAACTTCAGTAGTTCTGTCCATGTCTTGCTCATCTAGTTTACAAAACAGAGGAGAATACAGTCCACAGAATGTTGGGAGTGGCAGACTCAGCTAAGAGTTACGTGCATCAAGAAAAACATGCTGTGGAAGAACCTTCTCATGAAGTCTCAGCATGAGGGACGCATGTGTTTTTACCTAGCAACTACACTCCTTCCAGCCTGTGGACCTGCGAGTTGTGTGACAAAGGCTGCTGCAGGCTCCAAGGAAGCGGGGCTTCCGTCAAGGGGGTGTCTGAATGCGGGGCGGGGGTATGCCTCTTCGAGTTCCCGCCCCCAGCTTCTCACAAGTCACTGCACTCTAGTTCCACGATGCGTATGCCTGCAGCCCACTTCCACGCAGTCTCTTTGGACTGGTGTGCAGACGGGCGCTCCAGGCCGCACTCACTGTTGGGGGCACCGGATAGGCAGTGTGCTCCGGAAGCACATTTACTTGGTTGAAAACAAAGAACCAAGAGCAGCCAAGCAGCCAGCTTATCTTTTCTCTCTGTTTTCACGGCTATGAGTAGATTGGATCAAATGGAGGTGAGAGGTGACAGAGGGCCTCTGCTTTGGGTGGACCCTGCCCAGAGGGTAGGCTGACAGCCTTCTAGAACTTCTTTCATGAACAGTGTTCAATGTGACTAAGCCTCAGCAGTGTAACGCTATAGAGGGAGAGGGAACAACCCTTTGAAATGTTTCCAGTATGTTCCTATCGTTCTTCTCTCAGCAGAGGTCAGTGAGGCGGTGGCCAAATCTGCCTCAGAAGCCACAAGTAAGATTGGTCTTATCCCCTGAGAACCCTGCCCATTAGAGAGCAAGACCATTTTATTCACTTAGTGGGTCTCTTACTGCAACTCGGGCAGTGCAGTGCTTAGACATGGTTGGGGTCTGTCCATCACCTCATCATTAAGTCTGTTGGAAGCACAGCCAGGACCCTTTTTGGTTACTTGGAAAAACAAGACCCCTGTGTCCCCTCTAAGATTTGCCTCTACGATGACGTCACTATAGGTAGCCATTTTGACATTTACGCTACAAGGCGATCACATGTCAGGGTTTGGTTCTGTCAGATGTTATTCTAGCCGCTGACCTAATGGCATGGAGCAGCCCCGCCTGTGCTGTATGGGAAGCTAGGTTGCCGGGGACCAGGCGCAAGTTGGCATGGGTGGGCCATGGGCGCTGAGAAGCCCAGGCCCCGAGCGAGCATGCGGGCCAGTCTCAGGGGCTGATGAGCATGAGATGGACATGGCGAGCGGACCGCTTTCTCACCCTTGGCGGATCCCTCCAGGTCAGGGCGTAAGCACGCCGGCAGGGCACTGGGGGCAGGCCCGTGCTGCGACCGGGAGCCCAGGGCTCGCTCTGCGGATAAACGGAAAGGCCGGTTCAAGCCCCGGATGAGGTTGCCCCGCCCCTCGCCGAGCTCCAGGTGGCGAAACATCCTTGGAGAGTTGCAACATGGGTTGCCGCCTTCTTCCTGGGCTCCACCGTTCAGCTGCTACGCCTCGCCCTGTGGGAACTGGTGGCGAAGGGCCTCTGGGACCCATCAGCGTCCGGGGGAAGGAACGACAGCAGCTCTGCTGACGGCAGGGTTCCTGCGCATCCTTCTAGGTTCCGCAAGCATCTCCCGAGCATGCTGGGGACAGGGCGCCCCATGCCAGAGAGAAGCTGACAGGCAGCCAAGCTCCCCGCCAAGACAGGGAGCCAGAGCTCTGGACACCAGCACTCGTGGGGCGTCCGTGAAACGGCACCCCTCATTTTCAGCTGTCACGGATTCCCTCCTGATAGTCTTAGGCCAGAGGCCTGTGACAGGTGCAGGCCAAGTCATGCTGACTTGCTCTTTGCAGCAGGCCTGAGCGAGCAGCATCGGATGACCATCTGGTAGCTGACAGAGAAGTCATAAGCCCCACTGAAGGCCATGTGAGCAGTTCGCCCACCGTCTTGACCTGCCCTGCATTGAAGGCACACTCACACAGATGTGTGGACTCTTTCGCTATGGAATTCTCTAGGTCACGTCTGTATCACCTCAGCGTGTGTGCAGGAAAGACTTTCTGAAATGGCGTGTGTGTGGAATGCGTCATAGTTCCCAGGGAGCTGGAACAGAATGGCCGTGGGGGGCATCGGCCACTACCCATCTGTGGGTACCCATCAACTGCTGCTACTTTAGCCTGATAGTCTGTCTTCTGGGCTCAAAACGTCCTGAAAACTTCTCTGACTTCACAGATCTTAGCAAAAGGAAAACAAAATCTCGCGATACTCCACGGTTTTGTGGAAGAGGGTATTTTAATGACCATCTTTGACAGACTGAAATCAACTGTCTAGATGGCACGCATTTGCGCTTTGAAGCGGATGGCGGAAGACCCAGCGCTGCTCCAGGGTGAAGAAGGTAGATGGCCTGCCACAGGCGGTCCCCACGCCACAAAACAAGGACTTCCCACGTGCAAAATTTTAGCCTCGAGACAGCGATGGGCTTTCCCCTCAATCCCAATGGACTGCTCACCAGTGTTACTTATTGGGGAGAGGGGTGTTTCAGGACAGCTTGGTGAGGGTTCCTAGCAGAATGAGATCCAGGAATATTTAAGAATATGTACCTATGGGTTTGGTTTATCAACCTCTTCTCAATGGCTGAACTCATGGTTCAATCTGTTTCATTTTGATCTTTCTGTGGAGCAGAGTAGGAAAGATGCTTTACCTGACTTTGCTTAATTGACAGTATATTTCTGAGAAACCCATGGAACGTGACAGAATAAGATTAAACGTCCCTATATATATTTTTTCCAAGTCTGTATTTTAGAGTGACAGGAACTGCGGTTGGGTGTTACAGGTGACCCGCACTCTGTGAGCCCTGCTCAAGTCGGATGGGGCTTTCGGCTCAGTTCTGTCAAATATCCCTGAGGTGGCACCCTGAGGCATCTCACGAGAAGGCATGTCCTCCGGAGAGGGGTTCTGGGTAACTTTGAATGGTTCTTTCCCTTCCCCTGTACATTAAAACAAATGGGAAAAAATAAGGATGCTGAAAATTGGGCTCCTTACAACCTACATTAGATTAAGCTTCAATGCTTCATTTATGTCAAAACTATTTTATTATTTCACTTGAGATTAACTGAATGAAAAACTACTTGTCACTTGGCTCAGAGAAGTTGTCCAACAGAGTCATTCCCTGAGGTGACAATGAGGTAAGAAGCGCGCGTCCTGGTCTCTGCCGACGAACCTGCTTCCGTGCCGGGCCGGGTGCACGCTGTCCTCCTGTTGCGGGGCCCCCCTGGAAGGTGACATCTTTTCCCAAAGTTTTGATACTTTATATATCGTAGATGCTGGGTGCCAGCTTCGAGCTGTGGAAATACGACTTTGGGGACACCTTAATTTCCTGCCCCTCAGCTTCAGCCCTGCCCTGGTTTTGTGCTCTGTCTCAAAGGCCTGCATGCAACGCGCCCTGTCCTCGCCCCCTGTTTCCTCGCCCCCTGTTTCCTTGCCTCCCTAAATCAAAGGAGGGAGATCTGCTTTAAATATCTTTGGAGAAGAGAGCACAGTATCCGAATAAATACACCAGACAAGCAGTTAGGCAACTGGGAACCTTGCGTTGTTAATATAAATCTCTCCTAATCTCCTTCTGGCGTTGCGTTTTGGTGGAGAACGAAAATGTAAGTCAACAAGCACAAGAAAAAGAATGACTCTTCCTTTCACTACCCGGTTCTGTTTCTGCACAACGAAGGCGAGGTCTCCAATCAAAACGACACCTTCAATGCCCAAATACCACTAAGTGCTGGATCTTTCAAAGCAGCAAGTCGAATGAATGTGCTTGGCTCTGGGGATTACGCGCTTCTGAAAATTCTTGTCACCTCCAAAGAAAATCTAGTGCAGGCATCCTTCAGGGCAAGGGAGCTGAAGCTTTCTATTTGGGTGTGAACTGTGCAAACGGCAGTGCGACAAAGGGAAGAAAATGACAGCAGCAGGCTGTGACAGGCATGGACGCCGCTGCGGCTGCCGTCTTCCGGGGAACCCCGTCCATGCCCACCCTCCCTGATAACCCGAGTGCCTAGGCAGTGTCCGTTCAAGAAAGGTGTCCGAACGAGAACTTTCACCCGTGGTGTAGCCGGGTCCTCTACCTCACACCCCACGACTCACAACTGCCCTCTGGAAGCCCCCAGCTATTCCTCCTTTGCGCCTGTCAGCATCACGCAGACACAGGGAGCTTTTGTGTGTTTATTTCTGCATCATTTTCTAAACCAGCTTTCTGAGGATTCTGTTTTGGCGATGAATTGGCCTCTGCCTTGCAGGGGGTTGTGTTGGCACATGGCACGTGCTGCAGTTGTGTACGGTGCAGAATCCGTACCTGGCTACGCGGCAATCAGTTCTTTGTGAAGTCCCCATGTTCAGCTACCCCCCCTCGGAACTCAGCGCCCCCAAGTCCCCCAGGACTGCGAACCAGCGGCCCAGCTCCCGCAGTGGGCACTGGCATCTGACTTTCCAGTCACCTCCTGTTCTCTGCACGCCTGGGAGCCATCTTGCAGCTCAGGCCTGGCTGATTTAGCTTCCGCTACTCAAAGTGTGTGCCGCGGACTAGCAGCACCACCCAGGAGCAGGCTGGAAAGTCAGCTTCTCAGACCCCATCCCTGACCCGTGCTGGAAAGAGCACTGCATGATCTCCCAGGGCTCTGAAAGCATGTGAGGCTCGAGAAGCATGTGTTCAAAGGCGCAAGCGGCCACAGCTTGAGAGGGAAGATGCTCAGGCCTCAAAAGGCCACTCTAGGAAATAACTAACATCTAAACTAGAACCAAACCAGCATTGGACACGCATGCGTGGACGCGTTTCTCCTGGATGGCGTTGCTCCCCATCTTCCGGGGCCGCTCTTTGACCTGTGGCTGGAGGGAAGCACATCAGCCCCTCCCTCTCCCTCCTTGCTAAGGGGGAGTCTGAGCTTGCCAGCTGGCCATGGGACTGACGCACGCAGAGAGGAGGGTGGTGGGGGCGAAACTGGGGAGGGAGGAACACAACGGACTAGGGTGGCGCTTCGAGGCAGCAGGTGCCTGGAGAGTGTGGGACTACAATGGTGTAAGAAAAACAATTTAATGAATGGAAAAAAAGAAAAGAAGAAAGTCTCCAAATGTTTGCTGTGGGACGTGGCTGGGTGCTGACAGCCACGGACTCGCCAGCTGGCTCCCTGCTCCTCGCAGCCCAGACACCCCCTTAAGGCCTTCCTTGAGGGTCAGCTGGCCCAGACCTTGTGCTTCTCATGCTATGGGGATGGGGCCTCAGGAGGCCAGACGATGGCACACCGTAGACTCGAAACCCACATCAAAAGCACCTTTATCCGCCACGCTTTGAAGCACAGTTCATATACTTTTAAATGGCAGCCGGAAGCCGAAATCTGGCCCGTTGGAATCAGTGGTTTTGAGGTGTGCTTTCTGCCTTTCCTGGAGCCCTGCCCCGTCTGTCGCTCGCCCCGTGGAGGCGGTGACTTCGTAGCGTCTGCTGTGACACGATCCATTGTGGGGGCACACCCAGCCTGTTAGTTAAAATTAGAACGTATACCTTGGTGAGAGAAACTGAGGAAAAACTCACACCCAGCCTGTGACAGGAAGCGCGCCCGCATGGAATGCCGCCCACTGATGCCTTTTGCGAGCAGTTTTGCTCACGCGTGGCTCTTGAGCCTTCCAGGCAGAATGTCTCGATTGAACCAGCTTCTAGACGGATAGTGTGCGGCACGCAGATGGGTTTTAAAAAGAGCAGTTTGAAAGGATGATTTAATTCAAAATTTTCCCCGGCTCGGCAGGAAACGGGGTTCAGGTGACTTGTACAGTATGACGCGCACTGGGACCCAAGAAAGGAGGAGGCCCGGACGTCGAGGAATTTCTTTTGAGCACATGTCTCTAAATCATGTATTTCTAGAGCATCTGAAGTAGCTTGAAGTGGAAACAAATACAGTAAACCCCACATCGTGAAAGGGCAGTGAGCCAGACCAGGATTTCACAGTAGGACTGAGGAAGAAGGAATGCTAGGGATTAAATGAGGTTGTACCAATTAAATGAGGTGGTGCCACTGATAAGACTCTCCTCAACCCTGAGGGCTTAAGCAGGGAGGATGTGTCTTAGAATTGCTGGAATTTGGGCGGTTAAAAGCACAAGACACTTCCAGGAGACCCTGGCAGGCAATGACTTTGCCTGTCACCATCTGAAGGGCTAGTGTTATGGGCGGGGGTGACACCAACCTAGTTAACATTGCAGCAGCACCCCCTTCAATGACTCTGCACCCCCAGTCCCATACTGTGCCTCCATGGCAATGGTTGAGATTAACCTCCAGGGTCATATGAAAGCACAGTGTTTTTCCTTTGGAGCAACAAGGGGGACACACAGAGCCTCCAGGAAGTGGGCATTTTGCTGGCTGTGGGCCTGGCTGCAGAGGACGCTAGTTACAAAGAGCAAGAGTGAGAGGCATGGGAGGGAGGGGGGCTTTTGCACAGTAACGCGGGTTCTAGATGCAGAAGCATTAATGCAGTTCCCAGTCATTCTCTTGAACCTCTTGCCAGTGACTTACTGCTTTTGCTTCCCAGTAAACACAGTCAAAGAACCTTGTGGGTTTAGAGAAGGCAGAAAGTGAATCAGAACTATCCTGTTGAGAAGCTTCTAAAGCACTAAGGGGCCCAGCAGACTGAAGAATTTTTCTGGTTAGGTGAACTAGTCAGATTGGCTCGAATGTTGCCAAATTCCACTTCATGTCCCTCTGCATACGATGCTCTAAACCTTTCTTACTCTTTGGAATATTAACAGAAGCTCCTCCACAGACTTTGGAAGATGGGCAAACTGGTGTACTCACGATGACTGGGAGGCCTTCCTGCGGAGCAAGTAGTCTACCACATCAGGGTCTGTCTCTAACAGGCTGATCAGCACTTCATTCTGGAGATCCGGGGGGACCTGCAAGGCCAAATAACATGGTGTAAGTGCACCTTTCCAGAAAGAGGCAAACCGTGCACTTTGGTGACTTACCTCAGCAGAACACTGAGCAAATACACAAAGATCGAAATAATCCCATTTTTTCTCTAATCATAAAGGTAGCAAACTAGGAATCAACAATGAAAAGAAAATAAAAAGAGGGTATGCTACATGCAGAATGAACAATAGTCTACTGGAAAACCACTAGATAAATGAGGAAATCAAAGAAGAAATTACAACTCTCACTGAAACAAATGACAAAGATCACACAACATTCCAAAATGTATGGGACTCAGCAAAAGCCGTATTAAGAGGAAAATTCATAGCAATACAGGCTCATGTCAAAAAGTGCGAAACCATCCAAAGGAACAATCTAATCTCCTAGCTTGAGGAACTAGAAAAAGAACAATAAATCCAAAGCCCAGAGGAAGACAGGAAATAATAAAAATCAAAGCAGAAATAAATGATTCAGAAACCAAAAAGACAATCCAGAGAATAAGCAAAACCAAAATCTGGTTCTTCGAAAAAATAAATAAAATCGACAGACTCCTAACAAGGCTCACAAAGAAAAGAAGGGAGGAAATGCAAATAAACAGAATCATAAACGAAGCCTTGAGAAGAATGACTCCTTGGTTAAAACCAAACCGACACCAGCTGTGCAGCCAGTTGAATTTTTAGGACCAATCAGATGACTATGAAAGTAGCCATATTTGAGCAGAGTGTCACCCCTCTCAGGACTGGAGAGTCAGCCCATCTACTCAGATGCCTTTGTTGCTCAAGCTAGATTTCTTTTGGGAGGGGGGCTTAAATAAGCAAAATATCAGGGTTAAGAAAAATGGTGTCCATAGTTTATTGCCTCAACAGGGCCAGGACCATGTTCTCGAGTCCACATTTATAATTATGCCAGAACAACAGGCACATGTTACAATGGCCTTGGGAAATTCTGAAACACACGGTCCATACATGTGCACAGGCCTCTGTTCAGACTGTGCATGTCTATGTCCTCACCCCACCACCAGCCATGGGACCTCTGGCTGAGTACCTAGCCCTCCCAGTCTCAATTTCTTTATGGGTAAAATGGAGTTGGTGATGGTACTCACCATCACAAAGGATTTCTGAAGTGACTAAATGACTTTGCGTAGGTTGAGAACTTAGAACAGTACCAGATATTACTAAACACTCAAAAGCACGCTGGTATTTACAGATGTCCCTTTCCTGTCCACTGCCTGCCTTCACCCCTTCCTTGTGTCCCAGTCCATCAACAATCAAAAGCCCACCGGATGCAGGAGTCACTGGAGGAGCGGACGAGCTGGGCATGTATCCCTAAGTGTCATCCGCAGAGCCACAGACAGTGGGCTTCCCACCCTAAATCGCTCGTGTGGAAATATTCCAGAACACAGACTGGACTCTAGGAGTTTCCTGCTTGGTCGGAGGCTGGTAGCTCAACCCAAGAAAACTCCAACAGTGGAGACAAAACAGGTTATCAGTCAGAATGTCTCTCACGCGGGCCCAGAGACAAGAGTCTTGTGATGTGCAGGGATGGGACCTCCGAGCGTGAGCGGTCGCTGCAAGGGTCTGCTGCCTGCCTCTGCCGCCTGCCTCTGCAGAACTCAGTTCTTCCTGAGTGCTGAGGGGCTGCAAACAATTTGGTTAATAACAACAGGGATGAGAAAGCAACACAATGCTTTCCTGCTCTCGTAAATCTGTTCCTCCTCCCTCAACTCGAGCTCTCACTGACAACATTGCCAAGCCAGTCACACAAACTGGGTGGCATCTGAGCTGCTCCGTGTCCTTTCCCCTCTGTTTGGAGTCACAGCCACTTGACACCATCCTCCTGACGCCTGTTCTCTTCCCCTCTCTCACCCACCCCAGCAGTACCCCAAGCTGGCACTCTCGCTAGCCCCCTGCAGTGTTGGTGATCGCCAGGCCGCACTTCCCTCTCCTTATAAGCTACACCCCAATTTCTGGAGGACCGACTGCCCCCAGCCCTTAGCTCTCACTCGCTTGCCTCACCCCGTTTGCGAACATCTCCCCCAGCAGTCTTCCTCACACTCCGCCCACTCGTGGCTGCTGCACTTCCCACTGCGGCCTTTGCCCAGTGTGTGCCTGTCAGTCACCTCAGCACTCAAGGGCGAGCCCCACTGTGGGCCACAGCCCAGGCACTGATTCAGCTGCAGCTCGCAAGACTCCTCGTCCCCTTGAAGCTGACCTTGAGTACAGGGAGGCTGGAACTGAGTGCGGAATCAAAGAGGACATGGAATGCTCCATGTGGAGAGGAATGAGGTCAGGAAGGGCGATGGAGAATGTGGGGGTGGGGGGGGCGAGGATGGTTGCAGGTGCACCTTTGAGAGGATGATCAGGCGACAGAGGAACCAGCGTTGCAGCAGTGAACCTAAGTCAGTGAAAGAGCTGGAGAAAAGCATCTCAGGTCAAGGAGGGAAAGGCAGCAAGAACTTGGTTCAGGAGCGGGAGAAGGCCAGGGAGGGTGGGCCGGCGGGAGGAGGGAGGGGGTCGGAAGGAGGCGGGTCAGTGGCCAAGGCCGGGTATGGCGGAGTCCTGGCGGGACGGTGAGGACCACGGCTCCGGGTCCGAGGCGGGGGAGCCACTGGGGAGTATGAGCAGGAGACTGACACCAAACTGTCGTGGCGCTGGCTGCCAGGCTCAGAGCAGGCTGCAGGGAAGCGAGGGGTGAGTCAGAAGTGCAGGGAGGGGCTGCGGGTACAACCCAGAGAGAGGATGGAGCCAGGGTGCTAAGCTGTGGGAAACCTTTGGGTACTGGAGGTAGTGGAGATGAGAGCATTCGGTAACGCTGGTGGGGGCTGGTGAGACTTTGACATCTGCGGCCAAAGCCGCTGGATGGACACGGGTGCTGCTGCCGACTGGCGTGGGGAGCAGCAGGGGCACGAGAGGCTGGGGCCCAAGGTCAGGAGCGTGGCTTCTGTCCGCCAAGGGTGAGAGGCCTGAGAATGAGGAGCCAGCGTTCAGGGCAGAGGCTGGGCTGGGCACAGACATCTGGGGATGCTGGCGATGGCATGTTAGCCCCATGATCAGATGCAGCGGCTTGGGAATGAGAAGGGATGGGAAGAGAGGAGGCTGGACTGTCCGGTCAAGTCCAAGAAGTTCTGTCCTCTTTACTTTGCTGAAGAAACTAAACAAATATAAGACCGACTATTTTACCGCCATTTTCACAAACAGCATGACCCAGCAGGTTGGCACGATATGCCAGCTTTCCAAAGAGGAATCCCCACAGGTGACTACGTGCAGAAAGAGAACATACCCAAAACTGAAGAGCAAAGTGGAAAATAAGAGGCCAAAAAAAAAAAAAGATCACCTCTATCCTGAACTCTCCTTTAAAGAAATGTCCATGAACAAGTTAGGAAAAGTGTTTGCATTTTCATCCAGTTAGTTCGATTTAAACGCGTCGATGCTCAGACATGTAGTAAGAGACTTTGCTCCAGGCACCCAGCCATTCCCATGGAGGGGGAAACGGAGCGAGCAGCAGCTCTGGGGGGCTCTGGGAGGGGATGGGTGTCCCGTGATGAAGATGGACTCGGACACGTGATCAGACCAGGTCACCGGAAGTGTCCGCATTGAAAGTAACGGCCCCTGAAATTTGGCTGAGCTACTTCGCAAGCACAAGTCTTTACTTACTCCACCGGACTTTCTTTCCGACCAACGATATCATGATTGAGGTTTATTTCATGTCGCAAACGCGACTCTTGGACAAACCCGCCGTTCCCTTTAGCGCTCTGTTCCTGCGGCTGAACGTCCAGCACAGCCCGTCTGTCCCCTCTGCCCTCAGTAAGGTGCTAGCGGGTCCAAAGAGTGAACAGATGGGAAAACACCTACCACCTGCAGAGTGCAGAGTCCAAGATGCCTTGGTTAGAAAGTGCCAGAATAATGAACAAACCCAACGCTGCCAAGAAAGGCCGAAAGCAGGGAAGGTGACAATGGCAGCGTCGGCTCCCAGGCCTTCTTCCTGCCAGCAGCTATGCTGGCCCCCTCGTACCCTGGACACTTGCAAGGATGCAGCCCTCTCTTCCCTCTTGTTTGATGCTCCGGCAGGAGGCTAAGCTGTGGGCTGTCCTCTCCGTGTGGCTCTGCCCCGAACCACACTCCCAAGTATTTAGAGAGTGTTTGCAACCTCGTAGCCCTTCAGTTGCCATGGTTTAGGAGCCAGACATCCTCCACTGATTCTTTCTCTCTCACCAGACGCAGAGCTATGGGCTGGTCACCAGTCCCTGGAAGGCAGAGATTATCTGCCTTGGACCCCATGAATCGGTACAGGCCTCTGTGTCTGTAGGCTCGCCTCCTCTGAAGCCCCGCCAAGATCCTGACCAAGTTATCCTGAGGGGAGTCTTGTGGGAGCTTCTAGAAATGGTTCTCGACCCTGAGAAGAGATGCCTGAGAGGAAACATGTCTCTCCATGACGGAATGTGATGATGGTGACAAGAGACGCTGGCAATGGCTGCAGTCTCTCATAGCTGATGGCAGAACAGCGCCCTGCCCAAATGGTGCCCTTCTGGACTTCTTATTAGGTGAGATGAGACACTGGTATTTGCAGCTACCTGAAGTTGGCTGTTCTCCTGTCAGGTCGAAACTCTCATATATATACCCACAAGCCTTCACCTGCTGACTGAGGCTCGCTCGCTCCAGCAAACCTACGGTCTTCCAGAGCACAGCAGCAGTGGGTTTCTCCACCAACGGACGCTCAAGGAACGGCTGATGCTTAGACATGTAGTAAGAGACTTTGCTCTACTGGCCATCACTGATGACAACCCAGGACTCGTGGCTTCGGGGCCGCTGGTGCTGCTGTCTACATGTTCCTCTCTGCTTGGCAGGCGTGCCAATGCCATGCCCCGGTCATTCAGTCTATGTTGGGAAATAAATTTCCTGTTCCAACTGGGATCATCAGAGGATTTCTAGCAAGTTCTGGAACTACGCGCTCATCAGCTACAGCAACAAACTCTACAGAGTATGACTCAGTCATCCAAGAAACCGTGTCTTTGTTCTTCTGGGATTTTATATGTAACAGAATGGAAATGAGGGAGTAGGTTGGTGGAAGACACTCTTTTATAATCAAGCAATTCTGCACCTTTAAATGAAGAACAAAACCCAGCCCCCAAAGCATCCCCATTTATAATGTATTGCTTCACATCTACTGTGACAACAGTGTAGTCACTTCAGCTATTTGCCGAAGGTAGCAATGTGTGACTGTGCTTACCTGGAGCCTCAGCTCCTTCGAGCTTCCTGTGCTCCTTCAGAGCACAACGCTATTTCAAAAATCAGAAGAACTTGGGCTCTCTGGCCTCCAAGGAAAAATGTAAGCACTGAGCACATGGAGGAATAAAAGTGTTGGAATTAAAACCCACCCTATCAGGTCAAAACGGAAGCCTTGAATGGCTGCCTCGGGCACGGCTGCTGTGGGGGCGCCTGTTCCGAAAAAGCGCAGAGAGGGAAGGTGGCTGTGTTTTCTCCATTTACTAAGTCACCCTAACCAACCAGCGAGGGCTCCTGGGGCATCACGGGGAGCCAGCCCTGTGGCGCTTGCTCCTGGCGCTCCATGCCCACCTGCCACACGCTCTGGGCAGAGAAGGATGCGGTAGCATCGGACACTCCCCAGCAACAGCAAATATCCCAGAATTCATGATGGCAGCCTTGCTCACTGACCAACACACTGCAGCCACCTGGCTGCTGGGGAACAAAGGCGCAGTGGGCTCTGTGGGGGTGGATGGCCTGGTTGCTTTGGGGGGGGTCATCAGAGTGGTGCTTTCATTCAGGGACACACGCCCTGTTTGGCTCCGTCACGGGAGGGGTGCATCAAAGAGCCCGAACTCCTGGGGCAGAGCTGGACGTGGCTCCCCTCAGGAAGCATGAGAAGAAAGCATCAGCCTTTGCTGCTGCAACAGGCAAGGGACATGGGGACAGCTTAGACGCGATACACTTTGTCCCCTCTGCCTGTATATGTCGCCGACAGTCCCCGGTCCTAGTTCTGCCCCCACCCCAGGGAGCCCCGAGCCGGTTGTGGAGCCACGCAGGTGCATCAGCTGTCCGCTGGCCTGAAGAGCAAGTGTGGACACTTACGCCGAGTCCAGAGACCCGCGCTCCCCATTTCCCAGCTGGCGGGAAGACCCCCGCCCCGCCCCGTGGACTCCATAACCAGTGTCAGAGCACCGCATCTTCAGTGTGGGTGGCGTCACCGGAGAAATGATCCGCTTAGTGGCGGCACCGTGCGGCACAGATGGGGGCTTGCTCCTGGGGGCACGCGGCTGAGCGGCAGGTAAGCGGATGGTGCCCATCCCAAGCCTGGCCCCGGCACAGAAACAGCGGTTACTTAGCAAATAACGGTTCCATCAAAAAGGAACTGAGCAGCATAATGTAATCATCTGGCTGTGCTGGGCGGGGGGGGGGGGGGG
>PVHY01019378.1:0-27469 GCA_004024945.1 Uropsilus gracilis
TAGGTTCACGTTGCCCGGGATACCACAGACTCAAGCAATCCCCAGCCTCAGCTTCCCAGGCAGCTGGGATTACAGGTGTGTGCCACCACACCCAGCTATTTTTTTGGGACTAGGTGTCGCTACGTGCCCCCCGCGGGACTCGAACAGCGATCCCTGGCCCGGGCCAGGCTGCCACCTACAGGCATGTGCCACCATGCCCGACCTAATCCGTAAACAATACTTTTGAAGGTTGAGGAGGAATGGGACTGTTTTCTCTTGTTAACACTGTAACTCCAAGTCACCAGGTCTCATTCCACCACAGTGCAGGTATCCAGACCACACTCTAGGAGACACCTTCGAAGGGAGTTTCAATGACTCCTCCCCACTGAGGTTGCAGTTTTCAGATTCAAACCCTGAGCAGCTACCCCCATACCCATAGCCCCCTCCTCTTGTCCCTGGTATTTGCTATTCTTTCCTTGACCGCATGTGTATGCTCCTTTTTTAAACAACTAGTTGTTTAACCATAGCTAGTACAGTGCTTTTCATACACAGAAAACCATGTCAAGTCTACCCCATGACATCAAAGACAGGAATTGCACCTTGTATGCAAATTTGGGCCTTTCATCAAATGCGCATTTGTATCCCTTGGTGGGTGGTACTAAAGACTGAGTCACAGAAAGAACCAAGGTGAGAGGTAAGAAGAAGGGCAGTGAGGCAGGGAGCAAGTGGCAGTGGAGGGAGGGGTGGCAGATGTGCATGCCATGCGGAAGACCAGAACTCGGCCTCCTTGTCCTGTTCATGCCCCAGTGACCAGTATGGAACAACTGTGCAGTGGCGATTTTCAAGACAAGAGTCCTATTTTCCTACCTCTGGGTCAGGCAAGGGTTTTAGATATGTGGACTGATTTCTATTTTCCTGTGAAAAGTAGTATTTTTTTTGAAGGGTTGAAGGTTTATGAGTTACATTGAGAAGAATATTTTTGATAATATAAACTTTATCTGTAGTATCACCCCCAAATGTAAACAACTAAAATGTCAAAAGCATAGAATTCTAACTGATTGCAGAGAAAATGAGAAGTACTAAAAACTATGGGGAGCAGGGCGGGGCTAGGGATGGGATGGGGGGGGGGGATTGCCTAGAACCCTATCTTCCAAATACAAGTGCTCTTGATATTTTCATCCATTTCTCCCTGGTCTTTCTCGGATTTTCACTGAACACGTAAATGTACCTGCTTTCCTGGAGCTGAGGTTGTTGGCATTGCATTGTGTCACCTACCCCTTAAGATAACTACAATGGGTGGCGAGTCTGAAGTGCTCCAAAGCAGCCCCCAGTAGGAGGGGGGACCATGGGACCATGACCCAGACCCATAAAAAGGGGCCAGGCTGGGTGTGTGCACACTGGACTCATCTCTGCAGAGAAGCGTTTGCAATTATTCAGCTACACATAATCAAAAATGAGAGTGAGACACATCACAGCTCTGTGATTCCCAGACAAGAGTGGGTGAGACATTCTGTGGGAACTGCTGGAACGGGGAAGAAAGGGGGAATGGAAAGCAGCTGCCATTAGGAAGAGCTCAGGGAGGGGGTGATGTGAGGGAAATAAAATATGTGCAACCAAGAGGGGGGGAAAGTCAGAGGAACAAAGGCCACAGGGTGGGTGCACACAGCAAGGCAAGCTGGCAGGCAGGGACCGGTGGGCAATGCCCTGCACAGCCACTGGGCCTTGCTCGTGACCGGGATGGACCGTTAACAACAGCCAGTTACAAACTGCCGCCCTCCGCCCTCCCGCCTGCCTCTCCTGCATCTGTGACTAAAATCCTGACCCCACCCATCCCATTACACAATGCTTATCCAAATACGATCTATGGTCCTAATTCATGAAAGGAAGTCCGTGACTTAAAAGTTAGGAAATACTTTTGTCCTTTATGGGGGAGAGGGGACGGGGAAGTCCACGCTATGAAACAAGAAGTTTAAAATAGTGAATCCAGTTCTCCCCCTGGCCAACACAATGCTCGCCAGGTTAAATGTGGAAATGTGACCTTTCCACCTGGAAACCCCCGGTCGCTGCTTTCCTTGTAAGACCCATGTCCTCCAGAAATCAACTCAGGAGCCGTGCTCCTTTGAGGTCTCCGTGATGAGCGGGCAGCTGAGATGGGTTCCAGCTCTGTTATGTCTCCCCTTTGTTGTTTTTAACTTGGGCATGAAAACACTACACGATCCTGGAGCTCTCACCTTTAAAAATCACCACCCAACAGTCACTCAAAACTCCAATGAAGTTCAAGGACTTAAACCTAATCTTTTTTTGTGAGTGAAGCAGACACATCGAGTTCAAGGTTGTTCGAAAACTGTTTTCTGGGATAAGCAAATTTCTGAAGCATGACCACGTTCCCTTCACCCAGAAATCTTAGTAAAGAGGTAATGTCGTCTGTGGAGAGTCTCTGCTGACTGTAACAAAACTGGGGTGTCCCAGGCCGCTGGGCTACCACCCCAGCACAGAGAAAAGGCAGAAACCCACTGCTCTGGTTGGAAACAAAATAATCAGGTAAAGACTTCAAAGGGAGGGTGCTTTTCTCCCCAATATCTGGGGCGACACAGAGAACCAGGTGGCAGGTACTGCGCTCAGCTTGAAGTCACACCTTGAATACTGGAGGTCCCCACATCACCGCACTGGTTTGTCTCTGGGGGCATCTGAAAGGTTCATACTATCTCATCTTTGGCTGGGAGGATCTTGTGTGAAACATGCATGACTAGTTTCTTCGATACAATCGCCCAGCTCTGCCTCTCCACATGGGCACTGACCAGGTCCTGGCATCTGCCTGATATCACGCCTGACCCTCACATTTGCCCATCTTGGCTGCTCCGCTGAGGCCCAGGCACGCACCTGGAGAGGAGGAACAGGAGGATCAAGTCGTCACCCAAGCACCCAAGTGACTTCAGGTAAAGAGAAGCACTTTGCAAAAAGCTGAAGCCATCTTGTATAACCACAGCACTGCCCAGCAGGTCCTGAGAGGTTCTTCTGGGCAATTTCATTGTTCGTCCATACGCCATAAAGTCCCTGCCCGCCCAACACCCTTCACTTACCCTAAAAGTCTATCGATGTTAAAAGGAAGATGGTGGGAGTGTGGGGATTATGGAGGAGCCTGAGATGGCAGCTGCTTTTTATTTCCTTTCAACCCCTTTTAGGAACAGCTACTGTAGCCCTAGCTTCACGGGGCTTCCTGACCACATGCGCCAACATCCCTATCTCTGTGGGTGGCTCCCATCACAGCCCCCTGGCAGCAGCAAAGGTTCTGTGGCACAGAGAGTAGTAGTAGCTGCCCTGAATCAAACAGCTCATAACCAGAAGAGTCAGATGTTAAGTTCAGGCCAGTTTGCTTTCAAAATCCATGCTCTTCAACTCAACAACAAACAACGCAAAAAGTGGGCGAAAGACTTGAATAGACGTTTCTCCAGAGATGACATAGAGTCAATAAGTGTATGAAAAGATGTTCAATAGCACTAATCGTTAGAGAAATGTAAATGACAGCCACAATGAAGTATCTCCTTACACACATCAGGATGACCACTGTCAAAACAGAAAGCAATGCTGGAGAGTTCCTAGAGAAACTACAACTCTTGGTTCCTACTGGTGGGAATATATTTTGGTATGATGGCTACCAGAAACAAGTATGGCACGTTCTAAAATAATTGAAAATAAAAATCACCAGATAACCCAGCAATTCCACTTCAAAAGTACATAACCAAAGAACATGAAAGCAGGATTTGATTACCCAAGTTCACCGCATCATGATTTACAATAAGCAAGAGGTGACACAGCCTAAATAAGTGCTGATAAACAAAATTCCTCTTAAATCTGCCATATGATACAACATGGCTGAACGATGGAGACACACACACACACACACACACACACACACACACACACACACACACACATACACACTGCATGATCCCACTTAGATGAATTATCTAAAATAGTCAAACTCATAGAAACAGAAAGCTGAATGGTGACTGCCCAGGCTAGAAGGAGTGGAATTATTATTTAATGGATAACTTATCACACACTTCCCACTACTATTAGTAGACACTGAAAAAGGGCGAAGAAGATAAATTTGTCTAATGACTTTTACCACAGTTTAAAATTTAAGAACAAATCTTTCATCCAAATTCTTAACTAAGATGTTACACACGATGTCCAGTTGGTCTCATCCTTCTATAGTTCAACATGACCCTTTTTCCCTGAGGGGCCAGAACTCAATTATAGAAATATTCTCTGGAAGTTTCCTATCAGTGAGCACTGAGTTTCCCCTATTTTGCCTTATGACACTGCAAGGAAACAAATGACCATGGGCTAGAATGAAGCAGTGGGGAAAAGCTCACAGGGCCCATTTTCACACTGTAGCAGCTCAGAAAAGGTGGGTGGTGCAAGCACAGAAAGCTGATGTCAGTGAAGAGCTGTGACTCCAGGATATCCTTTCAATCAGTCACACTGATTCAAAACACAAAACAGAACACTCCCAAGTCCTCTCTGAGCTACTGGACACGTGTCTATCCCTAGGTCTGGGAGGTTTTCCAAGGAGATGTACTTTTGCTTCATTCATTATGCAACACTGCCTCCCATGGAAGAAGACAGTCACTGCTAGCCACACCTAACAAAGGAAGAAACTGAGCCAAGGTCCCACAGGGGGGAAGGGGGGAGACAAGTAAGGCTCAGACCCACCCCCCTCCACCCCGCCCCAGACCTCCCAGCCAGGCCGCTCCATTGGTCAGCCATCCCTAGGGTGCTGGCCCTGGAAAATTCCTGAAGACAGTGCTGATGAGGCTCCTGGGGATGTATGGTCTTTGAGCCTTGGGGTTCTCATTTGTAAGACAGAGCTTTGGATTATGAATTATCTCTTTCCCATCAAATATGAAACTCCCAATTATCTAAGGTATCAACAATATGAAGAAGCTGCCCTGAACTCCACAGACTCTGAAGAGACGTATTTAAGTAAACAAGTTCCTTCTTACCCTGCTGTCAAGATGCAGCTATCTTGGAAAAAACCCGAGGTAAGTGCACACACCAAAGATGGGAGACAGGACTACGCCATTTTGAGAAGAAGGGAAGAGTGAAGGGTTACAGAGAAACCATTCCTAATCCCCAGAGTAAGATGATGACAGATGACCACCAAAGGTGCCAAGAGGAGGTGAGGGCAGGAAGGCCAAAGCTGGGGCAGAAGACAGGAGTTCACTTTAACACGGTGGACCAGAGAAGGCAAAAGGCTTCCACTGAGACTTGGCCAGAAGACAGGAGTTCACTTTAACACGGTGGACCAGAGAAGGCAAAAGGCTTCCACTGAGACATCTGGGGAGGAGGACATGGTTCACCGTACTACAAAAAACAAACACTATCCTAGATCTGCTTTCTTCTGATCACTGACATTGCTGACTTCTTCAGGAACAATAAAATGCTCTATGACCAGGAACCTTAAAATGACTTCAAGCAGAGTTTAAACTTTGTTTTCAAACTGTATTTTAATTTAAAAATAGAACATAATATTTAGAATTAACATTGACTATAATTTAAGAGAAAAGTTTCTAGTTGTAGGAAGAGTTATTAGAGAAATGGAATATGGAGGCTTCTGGGAGAGATTCCATGGGTTTTTTTTGTTTTTGTTTTTAGTATTTCCTAAGGTAACTTTCAAAAGTCTTATTTCCCAAACTATTCTCTGAATCTAAATAAAACACTAAATTATTTCTTCAGAACAAGCAAATCTCAATGGGATCTCGATGAAGATTTACATGCTCTGAGACACAAGAGCTGTTCCTGGGAGGGGATGCAGGGTGTCAAGAGGGAGGAAGGGGCTTGGGAGCAAAGGTGGCTGAGCAGGTGACAACAGGGGCAGGAGGGCTAAGAATAAAGGACCCTTTAAATGAAGGCTGTACCTCTAACCTGTGGGATTGTAGTCTATAAATCAAGAGAGAACTCAATTCAGATGACTAGTCATACCAGGCTTAATGGTTCCATAGTAGGGGGAACACTGCCAATGATCACCTGTAGTTCAAGTCCATAAGACAGAAGTGACAGCAGGATTGGGTGCTTTGCCAATAAATTGGAAGACTTGTTCTCATTATGATTTGAGACATCTTAAATTTCTACAAGATTATCAAATATTTCTCCCTTAAAAAGTAACTTCAAGCCGGGTGTGGTGGCGCACGCCTGTATTCCTAGCTACTTGGGAGGCTGAAGCTAGGGATCACATGAGTCTGAGGGTTCGAGACTACACCGGGCAACATAGGAAGACCTAGTCTCAAAAAAAAGGTAACTTTATATTATCAACATGTCACTAGATTATGCAACTGAATAAGAGAAAAAGGGAGAATATCACTCATCATCACACCTTCCCCCAGATTCCTTAGACTATCAGTCTGCTTTCTTTGTATCTTTCTCTAAATATGTATGATTTCTCACATTATGACAAATAGTCATAATAAAACAATCCATATTTAATTGTTATCTCAAATGCACGTTTCCCCACATTCAACAGAAATCAAGCACCATCTACGGATCAAATCATGTTCTAAAACTACATCAAGACGATGTCTTTGGCTTCAGTCAGCTGAAAACGGGCATCAGAAATGCACCCCAAATGCTGATTGCAGGCTGGGCAAAGCTTAAGTGGATACAGAAGTGGGTGAGGTCCCCCCCCGCCAGCTGTTTGCCATCAACCGCAGGCCCATGGTGAGCTCAGAGGGGCCTGCCAGTCTTTCCACCTCCTGAGGCACCTGGACCAGCTCTGGCTGCTGAGCCTCAGGGCAAGTACTTGGCTCTAAGAATCCCAGATCCTTAATTACTAGTAAACATATTAATGGAAATTTCATTCCCAGCAGAGGAGTCTTTGACAGAAGGCCACTCAGCTTCCATGCAAGTGCTTCTGGTAGTACGAAATTTACACATTTGCCCACACACAATTTCGCCTGCTTTCAAATGACCATGAACTGTTACCAGCTGGTGAGTCCCAGTTTCTCTCACTGTCCTGGTTCTGCTTTGGTGAATAAGTAATACAGCTAATAAATACACCAGCGCTGTGTCTTCTCCTCCCAGCACTGGCCCTGCCAACCCTCTCTGGGTTGGGTTCCACTGCCACGCTGGCATGTCCCTTCTCGTATTTCCCCCTGGGTGAGCAACCATGAGCTGGGCCAACCAGTCCTCCAAAATCTGGAGCAAAACAGATTGGCAGTGAGGTAACAGGATGCCTCTGGAGATTCGAGATTGTATATATACTTAGGGACTGGCATGACAGAGTAAGTGATTAGCAAACTTAAAGAAGACACCAGAAGCCCCCTCTGACTCCCCAACCTCCAAAAAAGACTGTATGGTCCAAAAAGAGGAAACCAGAGAGACTTCCTTGGTTCCTGACAAGTTCCTATTTCCCGACTTTGACTCTTATCTTCATTTTTACAAGTTTCCCTCTGATTAAGTTAGCTTGAGTCACTTTCTGCTTCTTGTAACAAAGTGGTCATTGGCTGACTAAGACAGGCTCACCAGCTTCCTGAGCATTTCCCAAGCACAGCCTACAAGCAGCGGGCACTTGAAGACATAGAGAAAATAGCATATAGAAGAAAAGACATAGAGAAGTAGAGAAAATAGCACAGAAACTGAAGACGACATCTGCTCACAAACTGGCCACTGGCTGAACAGTCACGATTAGAACAATTGGTTAGGGACAGCTAACAGGTTAATGATCGTTAAGGTCTGGTTTAGGGAAAGAGAAGTGATAGCCAAGATTCCCACGCATTCTACTGGCTGCTTGAACAACCTTCAGTTAGTTCCTTTCCCTCTCTGAGCTTCAGTCTCTTCATCTGTAAAATAAGAAATTTGGAACATCTGACATTCAAAGTCCTGACATTCTTTTAGGATTCCATGAAATCAGGAACTCAATACCTCCTACATACCCAGTAACAAGTTTTAGGAGCCATGTGAGTTGTAGAGTACCTCACTTCTACCAAGAGTTTACCACCACAGGTAAGAGACAATACAACACAAGCATCACCCTGATGGTGCTGTGCTTGTGGTTCCAATGGAGACAGAGCAAAGACAGACTTCAAAGAATTTACTACCTAGCTGGACGTGGTGGTGCACTCCTGTTGTCCAAACACTGGGAGACAAGAGGCTTGGGATCACTTGAGTTAGCGGGTTCAAGACTACTCCGGGCAAAATAGCAAGACCTGGTCTCAAAAAAGCAGCTGGGTGCCGTGGCGGGCACCTGTAATCCCAGCCACTTGGGAGGCTGAGGCTGGAGATCACTTGAGTCATTGGTACCCTGGGCAACATAGCGAGACCTAGTCTTCCCCTTCTGCCCCCCCCCCCAAAGTTTACTATCTAGACCAGCATGGAGGAGAATATGTTTAGAGCTGTGCTTTCCACTGGCCATATGTGGTTCTTGAACACTTAATGATAGTAGGAAGAGAAAAATAGATTTTTTTTTTTACTGCATTTAGGTGTAATGCAGTACACTTAAATATTTATATTTAAAAACTGTGGCTAGAGGCCACTAGACCCGACAGCACAGGTCTAGGTTGAGATAAACAGCCTCAAGATAAATCCAGATCTTCAATGGAGACAAAAACATGAACTTAAGGAACATTGGTTGGAGAGGTTAACTGTGTCCGAAGAGAAGAAAATGGTGACATCTGAGTGAGTTCAAAGGATAAGAAAAAGTCCGATGGTAAAACACCGAGGGTTGGGTACAGAGAGGGAAAGACAAGAGTACATGTTCTGAGCAAAGAAAACCATCTACAGAAAACTGTGGCTGCATGAGGAAACAGTAAACTATGAGGGGTAAACTCTCACACAGACAGCACTGTGCTCCCGCCACCAGATCCCTAGTTTATAGCCATTCTTCCCTTCATCCTAACATCTGCGATGCTACACAAGGGGGCAACACGTGCAAACAAAAATCATTATCTCCCAGCGTAGTTGTGAGAGGCCAGGTGATGGCGAGACACAGTGGAATTCCACTCCAGATTTCTCCAACAGTTTTCGCTCTCCTGCTAGAGAGGAGTCACGCACCCTCTTCTCTCACTTCCCTCTTCATTCCAGTGGGAACTGGAGGGGAAGCTGAAGATAGAGCTGCCAGCTTGTGACCATTGAGGCGTCCAAGCCAAGAGATGAAGAGAAAGAGCCTAGCTCATGGGTAGCAATCACAAAGTCACTGAACCAGCTGTGCTGCATGAGAAAAAGAAGTCTCTCTTTGGTTATGTGGGCACAGAGAGATTCTTCTGGTACATTCAGTCAGAAACTATCTCTAAGTGATGTCAAACTTAGTACTCGGAGGTGAGCAGCTGAAAATGTAGACCTGGGAAGGCAGACAAAACAAGATAACGGGAGGTGAGGAAGAACCGCCAACAGATGAATGGAACCAGGTCTAACCATGCTGCACCCGGGAACATCACCAGGCAGGTCTGGACTGTAATGGGGATAAGGGGAGAAAGCTTCCAGAATGTGACACTGGTTTGTCTACGGGAGAACGGTGAGCACAGTCATTTTGCAAGCAGCATTAGGAAGAAACCACTTGATTAAGGCCAGAGCCCCCCCCCACCTGTGAGCTCTCAGTTGGACAACTTGAAGCCTTGTAGGGTTGAAAAAGCCAAGTGTTCAGCCAACAAGCCTTGGCAAGAGAAAAGGCTGGTACCCGTGAGGGGAAGGGGCAACAGCAGCAACTTCTTCTTAATAACTGGGGAAGATGATGCTGTAAAAAACAGTTCCAATAGCCAAACGGCTGAGGCAATTTATAACCTCTCATCATCAGAACTGCTCCTAATCGAAAGTCCTCAAGCTAACACATCAAGATAGGAAATAAAGCAAATTACTCCAACTTTCTGTGGAAAACCTATCATTCATTCAAGTATAAGATGCATACTGTGGTATTAGAATTTATTTTCTGAATTATATAAGACCATAATTACAATGCTGCAACCTCAGTGAGTGACATTTTAAGATCATGTTTATACTCATCCTGCAAATATTTTTATTTATATGAAAGTGATAAAACAAATTTACTAGGAAAAAAATCCATCCAGAAAGCAGTTTAAGGCAATCCTTGGTTTTATCTTAGGGTTTAACAAAATCAAGAGCTCTCTGAGCGTGCCAACAGCTATAATTCAGGAGCCACGAGTTCATGTCTCGGGGAATGAACAACTCTGCCACCTCTACACGCATTCTTTTATTGATGTCAATGAAATTAACATAAACTATTCAACTAAGGAACATCTAGTACTGGCTTACTAATAATGCCCCAAATGTGAGCTGACTTAGTAAGAGTTGTAGAAGGATTCCAACGTCAGAATTGTTCTTTCACATAGAGCCTATCATCACACAAATGCTCACTGGAGTAAACCAGACAAAACCCCCAATAGTTTATTCCTAAAACTATCGGCAGCTCTCACCATGATTAAGACACTGGGTTGGGAGTCAGAGTGACTTGGGTCGAGTCACAGCTCCGTGGACCAGCTGCCATGGGGGCAACGGATACATTATTCACAACGTCCAGCGTTTGGCTCTAAAAAAGCAGTGGTATGATACCTAACACACCTGTGGTTGGGTCAGAAAAGGATGGACGCTTGCCTATCAGCCAGTGCACCCTGAGAAACTTAGGGCCTCAAAGCAATCCGCTGCCAAATCTGCAGTGTGAGCTCGAAATGTGAGTAGACTTAGCAAGAGTTCTAGGATCCTTCCAGGGTCAGAAATGGTCGTTCACATACCGCCTACCACCACGCAAATGCTAATGTGAATGAACCAGTCAAAACTACTGGTAATTTAGTCCCAAAGTTGCTGGCAGCTCTTACTACGATTAAGACACCGGACTGAGAGTTGGATTAACTGGGGCCGAGTCATAGCTACGGGGACCAGCTGCTGTGGGGGTTCTCACCTGAGAACTTAGAGGAAATGCAGGTTCTCAGTCAGGCTCCATCATGAGGATTCCAGCTCTGGAGTCAGAACCAATTGGAGGCGGCCTAGCATCCTGTGTCCACAAGTCCTCCCCAGGGATCCTGGGCGCCCTCAGTTGGACAAGAGCTGGAAGAAATACAGCCCGAGCCACAGCCACTGAGCTGTGGTCTTCTCCGGCAATCTCCCTATCTCCCTGGGGTGGGAGAGTTGGGGAGCCCTAACAGAGAGTCTTTCACATGACCTTGGGGTAGCGCCAGGGTCCTTCCCACGTGACCCAGGGTCCTCTGTCCCTAAACAGAGGAAAGGGAAAGGCCAGCCAGGTGGAGCCTTGCGCTAGAGCACCAAACCCCACCTCCAGTTGGCCTAATCATCCTAACAGGCAGAATCCTAACTCCAGCACTCCTCCCCCTCACTCCCACCCCCAGCTGACCCTTAAAATGCTTCCTTCGTATAGAAAGAAAAGTGCACTCAGCAGCGATGCAGCAGCTGCGGTGGTCTCACTCAGTATTGCGCCACCACAGGTGGTGGTGGGACAAGAACTGTTCCAGCCCTGGGAGACAGAAGAAACTCCATCCCCTGGGTTCTGAAGCAGGAAGGACCAACGGCCCCATGCAGCAGCCGACTGCTGAGGAAGAGAAGCCAAGGACTTTTAAAAAAAACTGGGCCCCCGGTCCTGCCTCTGACATCCCCTCAGAGCACCAGAGGCCTGAGCCCGGAGTCTGCAGAGAGGTTTGCTGCTGGTGCACACCAACAACTCGCAAAAGGCACTTGGTGTCTGCAACGCCACACCTGGGTAACCGGTTGGTAGTGGCCATCAGTACTGGCCAATACTGTCCAGCACTCCCGTTGGCCAGTGGTGACCATCGCTGGTGTCCAGCACCTTGGTGACAGGTGATGGGCACTTGCCTGGTGAACACTAACTGGGTGAGGCATTCAGTGCCTTGTGGCTACATTAAACTCTGTGTTTTCTTTCTTTTTTTTTTTTTGAGACTAGGTCTCTCTATTTTGCCTGTGGAACCGCAGGCTCACGTTGCCTGGGGTACCACAGACTCAAGCAATCCCCAGTCTCAGCTTCCCAGGTAGCTGGGATTACAGGTGCGTGCCACCATGCCCAGCTATATTTTTTTGGTACAAGGTCTCACTCCGTGCCCCCCGGCAGACTTGAACTGCGATTCCTCACCCCGGCCATGGCCGCGGCTTCCTAGGCTGCTGCTTACAGGTATGCGCCACCATGCCTGGCCTTAAACTCTTGCGTTTTCCCCTGTAACGTAAACACCACGGTTGTCGGAACCTGAGGCCTCGTGCAATTGTGCTCACAGGTGAGAACCCACAGAGAGCGACCTGTCCTCTATTGGGCACTTTGGTACTTGGTACTAGTCTCCATCCTTTGCACCGGGTTTCAGCAGCACTATTCACAAGAACAGCTAACAGGAAAGAAGAAAAAGGTCCATCATTCGAGAAACGGGTAAAGGAAGTATGGTCTCTCTATTCAGAGGAGTAGAAATCACCCCTCAGAAGGAAGCACTGATACACACAACATGGTGAGCCTTGGAAAGGTTATGCTCATGAAAGAAGAATACTGCAGGAATCCATTTATAAGAAATGCCCAAACTAGGCAAATCTAGAGTCAGAAAGTCTGGGGTTGTCGAGGCTTTGCAAGGCGGGTGGACAGTGAGGAGTATGAGGAGCGACAGTTGCACGTCTCCTTTGGCGGGGAGGAAAGTGCTTTCATCGGATGCTACGCACTGGATGGCGAGCTAAGCGGTGGACAGGCAGGTCAGATACTGCAAGCAGGTATTCAAGCCAGGCCAGCCCTTGGCTCTCAGGGCAGTCTTCCTACCAACCAGCAGAAGCCCAGATGGCACACAGTGTAAGGACTGTTCAGCATATGAAGTATTTGCTTTTTGTTAAAACAAAGCAAACTAAAATACACCCTGGCTGCCATGGACTCCCTCCTCAGAGCTGACCTAACCTCCCTGTCAGCACCTGCAGGTCACTTAAGCAAGGCTGTCAAGCCCCAGCTCAGAGTGTCGAGGGAGGAGAATGGAGGGAGAGGAGGAGGCAAGCGGCACCTGAAACCAGTGCTTAAGGAGGTGCTCATTCTCAGTGCCTTGTCACTGCCCGGGCAGAACTTGATGGACTCTGAAAGTTGGGTGCCTCCTTAAACTTTTTGCACCCGGGGCACCTGCTTGCTTCACCAGTGTCCTGCCCCGGTTTTAAAGCTGCTTCAAGTTCAGATTTTATCCCCCTAGAAACACTTTAAACGCTTACCATCCCCTTGGCATTATGAACAACAGCACCAAGGAGCCCACAGTTTAAAGTCCAAAGGTGATAAATCAAGATCTTCTACACTGAAACACTAATTCTGGGATCACAGATGCCTGGGTTCTGAGTTAGATTAGCCCCAGAGGGAAATCCTGGCTGGATGGAGTGGGCCCCCCAACTCCAACTCCAGGGCCTCTGGGGCCTGCTCTCAGGCCCATAGGAGAAGTGGGAGCCCTCCGGAAGTCACCAACATCACCAACAGTCTGCAGTTGCTGTCCCTGCGTAGGGAATAACCCACTAGCTACTGACAGTTAAGTAGGAGAAGCTCAATCAGTACTGATTTACTGTCGTTAACAGGCAAAACCAGCAAGCTGAGGTAAAATCCTGGTGCTCTCTGTGGCTCCCCTGAGTGTGTGATGGCATGCCAAGAAGCACAAGATTTGGGGTTTGGGGGAGACCCTAGTAGCTCCACACAACAGAAATCCATGAAAAGTGAGATTCCTGGCTTGCAGGAGTTACACTGAACATGGCCTTTATTTGCACAGCAAAGCCAAGTTGTCTGGAAAGTAAATTAAGAACAATCTGAAAAGGCCACGTGTCTCTGGCAACGGAGAGACGGCTTTTCACTTCCTGGCTGTGCACGCTCCCTAAAGCCCTGTAGGAAAGAGAGAAACATCTCCATTTCAGAAGGAAAATCTCCACTCCAGTAAGCTGCAAATGGGCAGGAAAGATACAGGCTGAAACAAAAATAAGAACAAGAACAAAAATCGGGAAAATCAAGCAAGCAAGCCTCACTGCCTGGACAGGAAAGAAAGGGCCCTGGCGACACAGGGAGCAACACTGCCATCAAGTGGAGGTCGGCTCTCAAATCACCCTCTAGAGCCTGCACTAGAAGTCTCAATTCTGGTAGCAATTAGAATCCCCGGCAGGAAGTTTAGAAAGGATACATGCTCCATCCTAGATGGCCCGAATTGTTAAAATCTCACCAGGTGACTCTGGTGCAGAGTGAAGTTAAAAACCACTGATCAAAACAGAAGGGCCACACAGCTCTCCCGCTGACATTCATATTGGCCAGTCAAGTTCTACATGGAGCTATTCTGCGCACATCCAACATTAACATTTCCTAAAGGTGTGTGTGCACGCACGTGTGCATTTTTTCATCTTGAAAACTTGGCTATGTGCAACTCGCAAGATTCAGTCACACAAAAGATTCTGTATTTTTCACGCTGTCATTATGAAGATCCAGCTTAAATTCTTTCGTTTTCCCTTATTATTTATATGTAATACCTAATCCAAGAGATTTAATCTTATCATATATTAGGCAATATTGACACAGCTTTACTCACAAACACCAAAACCCTTTGAACTTTAGTTTCACCCAACCCGGCTTATCCAGTGGGTGCCAAATCAATAAACTGTTCTGTCCATGAGCCGAGGTTTCTTTAGCAACGTGTGTGCTGTCTGAAAGACCCTATTGTTGGAGCAGCCGGCAAATGCACGGGTGAAGTCTGTAAATGCAGGAGGTGATCTGAAACGCCGTATTCGGCTACGACTGAAACTGCTTCCTGGCACACGGAGGTAAATAAAAGAATTTTACTTCCATTTCCAAAGGCGGCACTGCCTGAAAACGATTTCCTAGTAACAAAGAATTATCTTGGTATGATCTCCTAAAAGGAAATACTGCATTATTTCTCCTACCAAATACCTAGGTAGAAGCTGACTTTCAGCAACGGGGCGGGGGGGGGGGGGAGAGTGGTGACCTGACAACTAGGTGAAGAAATCGAGCACCTGCACGCTGTGCCTGGGGTGCCACCCCGAAGACTACACTTGCCTGGAGAATACGGCAGCAGGACAGGACGGAGTACCGTACGCTTGGCTTCATTCGGCCCATCAACAAATGTTTCTCTATCCCCGTAGTCACTTTTTTCAAATCACTTGCATTCTCCTCACCAGGCTAAGTCAGCCTCCTGGGTAGGGCAAGACACACATCACTGGGGACCCCACTTTCCTTGGGTCCTGAGTCACCTACAGGTGTGCAGAGCAGCAGAACGGAGCGTGGCTGGGCCAGAGAAGCTGGGCTGGGTTTCCCGCCACCGCTGGTTCTAAGCTCTTGCTGCTCTCAGAAGGGACCAGCGCTACTGGCGGATGCCGACCGGGGGGCGCTCCCTCCCTAAACAGAGAGGCCCGCTGGACCCACCCTGATACACAGGGCCAAAACGTACCTTCGATCAGGATCCTCATGGAAGTGCGCCTAGCGCTGCTCTAGACCGTGGTCACTTAATCCCCCGTGTGTTCACGTGGCCTGAGGGAGCAGAGCGCCCGTGCCCTGGGCCAGCCTGTGGAGGGGCCCACGGCGGGAAGGTGAGGAAAATGAGCCAGGCGGGACAGACCACAGAGCAAAGCCGTCCTCTACCGGGAGGGACAATCTTGTCTGCTCCCAGCCACACCCTACAGATAGTAAACAGGCCCAACCTTCAGCGGCCTTGCTGTGGCAGATTCCACAGCATCCCACGGTGCCACCCCCACCAAGCTCACGTTTACCCATTTACCAGTACGGTCTTTCCTCGCAGACAGCCGCTCACAGACCTCCCGCCAGAGAAGCCATGAACACAGGGAGAGGGAGCACAGCCAGGTCAGCTGTCATACGTGGCCTCTGTGATCTCACACGGTTGCCTTTGGTTTCCCCCTGAAGCCACCATCAGTCCTCGGTGCTCGGCTTTAAGACTCACCCATGACTCCAACAGAAGCGCCTGCCGCACAAGTGTTCCCGGGCACAAGTCTCGCTCCTACGCGGGTGCCACTGTGCACCCCACCCACTGCCTCATCTCCGAACCACAACCCAAGCAGCAGGTAGACCCTGATCACAGACTGGCTGAGAGCAGACACCAGGGGCTTCAGAGACCGGAGGAAACCAAAGGGCAGATAACCAGGAGACAGACTGGGTTCCATCTAAGACCAGGCCTGGAAATCGTGCAATGGGGAGTGGTCCTGCAATGAGCAGACTGTCTCCCATGGCCTGAGTCCATGCCTGGCCACGGTACCCAACGTCATGATGAGACTATACTCTGAAGCAGATTAAATGCATGACCTGATTTCACTTTCCACAACTGCCGTGGTGCAGAGTGGCCGCCACAAGGCGGAGCACTGCCTTACACCTGAAACTGCCTTCTGGTGCCACTGCTGGTGCTGCGCGGCTCACCTGGGCCTCCCCGGGTCCCTTGTCCTTCACCCATGCCCTCCCCACCTCCACCTGGGCCCTCCAGGACCTGGAAGGAAGGGTCCCCAGCAGGCCTCTCGATGGGGGCAGGGCAGGAGTGAGGCATGGTCATCCTTCTTGCTTGCTTTTGTTGGCAGGGAGAGAAAGCAAAGCCCTGGCCACTGGGTGCAGCCGACCACAGAGGGGGCGCCACTCACAGGAAGGAGCTGGGGTCACAGCAGCCCCACAGCGCCCCCTCGTGGAAGTCTGAGGCAAAAGCACTGGGACTTCCAACCCGGGGAGGGGGCTTCACAGTGGAAACACCAGCTTCACTGAACCCCTGCCCCATCTTTTGCATTCTGAACACTTTAAAGAAAATACGGATGAAAATAATGTGTTCTCTTACCTCAGTCAGTGTGGCAAGAGACATGGCTAACTGTGTCACAGGTGGGAAATCAAGACAGCCGTTCCAGTTTAAGGTTCCTGGGGGGAAAGCTGGGATCTGAATGCCACCACTCTGCTCCAGCTTTCAGAGAAGGTTACCCTAAATGAACTCTGAAGTCCTCCCCTAAGCTCCAAAAGGCCAGTTCTCTGCTTTCCTTGCCAATACGTGCGGCTGTGTCAGGTGGATTTTTGGCAGGTACTCCTGGGTACTCTTTTGAGTAACCTTTCCAGTGAGGAGATGGACCGGTACCAAGTGCCTTATTCTCAGTCCCTAGCGACGATGTTGCTCAGAGGAGGCTCAGGGGACAGGGAGATTTGTTCAGCTCTCAGACCCCTGAGGCAAAGACCAATTATCCCATCTGACTGATTCACTACAAACTTCTGCCCAACCGTGTCAGTTGGTTTAGGATTCACCAAACAACACTGGCAACTGCCAACCACCATAAGTAAGAATTCGACTTGGAGAGAATTATCTATTTCTTAAAATGCTCCCGGACTACATGGATGAAAAAAGACTTCCATAGAGAAGGGAAAAAGCCTGCAGCATTCCCCGCCTTCTGTCTCTAACACTTCCATCACCGGCATCACACAAGACCATGCTCTCTCATGCTGCCCTTGTACGTTCCACTTGCCTGTTTTACCCTGGGGTTCTTTAGCACTGACTCACCTCTAATGAGGGTCCCCCAGACACTGACTGGAGAACAGCAGTGCCCATTCGGGAAGTTAGTGGTAGCTTGAGTTAGGGCCTGTAGAGATCCCCAGTGTGTCTGCAGAGGCTAGAGCTCCAGCCTGAGGCGTTCCCAGCAGTATGTTCCATAAGCATTTCCCAGCAGACCCATCGGTTCCAAAGTTTGAAAGAGGCTCAAAAATGGAGAGAACTAGGTCATACTATCTGGTTGTTGGACCAACATGAAAATGAAACCTTTAAACAAAACTTCCTAAACCGATACAAATTAAAATGACTCAATGGTCAAAAAAAAAAAAGTCACTAAATCTATAAACTGAACCTCTCTAGTGATCCCTGACGTGGCTTCTGATGTAGCTTAACACCCAAGCGCCAAAACCAACAATGACAACAAAAATATGGTTATTTTACATCTGACATGTCTCTAGCTGTGCAAAATACTTTCCCATTTATAATGGAATGCAAATAGAGTTAGAACCAGAATGACCATATCTGTTTTTACAACTGAAAGGAACAACTAAAGGAAAGAAGAGTCAGTGAAGGTGAATGATCCACATCACAAAACGAGTTGAGCCCAAAGCAGACTCTTGTGTAGTTTGGAACAGGAGCACATTTCAAATTAAATACGAAGGAGAATTCTGGAGGGGACGTGGGAAGGGAAAAGTGGGAGGACAGACAGATGGAAATGAAAGGAAGAAGACAGACAGCAGTAGAGGGTGAGGAGAGAGAGGACAGGGTCTTCCAAGAGCCTCCACCCCCAAGGCAAGTGTCCAAACCCGCCTTGAAAACTCAGATTACACGTCAAGCTTCCTGAGAGACGTAGCAGAATGCCAGTGCGCCACAGTGAATCCAAACCACGTGTGGTTTGAGGAACTCGTATCAGCTCTGGGGATCTATTTTGCTTCTCTTTCCTTTTTTTTTTTTTGAGACTAGGTCTTGCTATTTTTGCCTGTGGAACCGCAGGCTCTCGTTGCCCGGGGTACCACGGACTCAAGCAATCCCCAGCCTCAGCTTCCCAGGTAGCTGGGATTACAGGCGCGCACCACCACACCCAGCTATTTTTTTTAGAACTAGGTCTCGTTACGGGCCCCAGGCGGGACTCGAACCGCGATCCCTAGCCCCGGCCGCTTCATAGGCTGAAGCTTACAAGCACGAGCCACCATGCCCGGCCTTCTTTTTTTTTTTTTTTTAAGGGAAAAATGTTTTCTGACTAAGGAGTAATCTTAAGTCAAAGGACTGTACTAACTGTCATCTTCTGCATGAGGACGCTAGAGGCAGGCCTAGAGAGACTGACTGCAGCACACTATTTCTCTGGGTAGCAGAGAGCAGATAAGCTAGCATTCTCCTGGCATCAGACTGGGTGACAGCAACTGAGGCGGCAGCGTCTACTAGGGTAACCCACAGTGCCCTGGGCTCCAGGGTACTTCCAGAACCACACCACAAGGGGCCTGTGCTCGGACTGCAGGGAGGGGATCCGGACAGAGAGAAGGAAGGGCATCCGAACCCCCAAACAACGCCCAGGCAGGGTAAGTGAATAGTGACAAAAGCTTAGCAGGGACTTTTTACATTTTAAAATATATGTTCATTTGTATATTTTAAAAGGACAGGTTTAATAGGAAAAGGAAGACGTTTGCCGAGACACAGCGAGCAGGAAGAGCTGCCGCTGCTGCTCTGCAAAGGGGAAACGTCTGAGAAAACAGGCACCTGCGTTGTCCCTGGCGGGCAGAAAGCCGCGGGGACACCACTTTGAACACATGGCACTGCCCCTGCCCAGTCCTGCGCAGGTTTCCCTGGAAAGTGAGGCTCCCGAGGAAGGGGTACTAGTCTTTACCCATCAGAGGACGGTTTCTGACTTGAAATCTCAGTTCACCCCCTCCTTCCACCAAATACACTTTTGTCACGGGGAAAACGCTCCTCACCCCCTCACCTAGCGGCTGCATCTCGGAGTGGGCCTTACCTTCGTATCTGCTGGGAGAATCACTGGCCTTCTGCGGAGTGGCCACGCGGAGGAATATCTGCTGCCTCCACGAGGGCCTGCGGGTCTTTACAGGGGTCCCGCTGGCATCGCCTAGGTGGTTGGCTTCAGATTTGCAATCCCTAAAATTACAAGATAATTGATGTTGGACTGGTGGGGAGATGGATGGGGTATTTTAACCTTCCTTCTTTTTCTTTCTCTTCTGAACAAAACACTAATTAGCACTCTCTTTGTATAGCAAACAATCAGTGGTGGAAGTTAAGCCAAGCTCACGTGAGTTAACACACCCCCTGCCCCCCGCCTCCCCCTCCCTCCCCCAAGGACAGCTTTCTCACAAGACAGTCTTCATGCAAAGAACCAAGATTACATGCACCCTCGCTTTACTTCTGTTGTAAAGGACACTAAGCAACACGCTACCCACAGTACTAGCTTCCAGCTGGGCCGCTCTGGGTGCCCACAGCGGGCACTGTCACCAGGGATTCGCTCTCCCCCTGTGTATGTGTGGGGATATGTCCCCAGAGGTCAGAGAGTGACGCACAAAAGTGAAAACCGGTCAAATTACACAGAGCCATCGAGTCAATAATTATGTGGTCACTTGATGATAAGGACTGCAATTCTGAAACTACAAAATATATCCCCCCATCGAAGGAAATATAATTAAATCATTAATTTTCCTACCTACTGATGGGACAACTTAAGGAAGCCCTTACAAGCCACACCTAAGCAGTCACATGAATGTACAGATCAGATATCCAATTTCTTTATGATAACCGTAAGCTCACTATCCAGAAACTCCACTATCACTGAGAGATGTGGTACTTTCCATAATGTTCTGAAAGTCACAAGATATTAATAAACTGCCCCTAAGTCCAAAGTGGAGAACTGGTAGACCGTACACTTCTAAGTCACACCCAGAAAGGAAAATGTATAAGAAAGATGATTAAACAGATTTAGCTAATATGATTTTTTTTAATGGCAAAAGAACAGCTAAAGCCCTCACACAGCCAACAATAATTCAACACTTCTACCCAGGCTTGATATATCTAAATTGACCCCTACCTTTTTGTGTTCATAAAGTCAGAGGTGTTATTTTCATCTACAGGAGCCAGAAATTTTAGAAAATTTGGCACAGAGGAAGAAGAATGAAGTTTTTTCCGCAGGGCATTACGGTAGGAGATGCTGAGAGTTTGGTTGAAAAAAGAATTTAGGATAAAGAAATACAAACACACAAAGCATAAAATATAACCATCAACACAAAAGAAATATTTTTGTTCTAATGCTAAGAAAATTAAACCAGGCAAGAAATTTAAAAGTTTACAAATGAGATTTAACTTTCATCTCGGTCAATAAAATTCTACTTCAAATGAAAGAAATCAATGAATGAATAACAAACATCAGTCCATTCAGTTATGCGAGATGAATAAATTCAAGAAGTCTGCCATACAATATAGCACCTGTAGTTGACAATATTGTATTGTGCAATTTAAATGTCTGTCAGAAGGTAGATCTCATGTTAAGCATTTTGACCAGAAAAAAAGAACATTGCAAAGTATCATTCCATCTTTCAAAATGACTCTTTAGGAAAAAAATGATTTTCCTAAATGAATGAGGGCACCTCGAATTTGATAGAAATGGCCGTGTCTATGACCAAACACAGTTGATATCCTACATGTTCAACTACACACTAGAGTAAATACAAAAGTAAGGACGTAAAAAACAACTTGCCAGCAAGACCTATTTTCATACTAATTTTGACAAAATTATCAGTAGTAAAAATGTCAGTGACAGAGTAAAAATAATAATCAAACTAAACTAGACAAAGCACACGCACGCGCGCACACACCCCTGCACGCACGCACGCACACACACAAGTGCAGGTGGTGACTCCAGGTTCTCAAACGAACATTCCCTCCATGCACTGGGCATGTCCTATGTGAACTTCCCAGCAAGACAAACAACACTGAACTTGCCATGCGCATGTGCTCACCTCTTTGGCACAGTATGCCCACTCTGTTCTCCAGTGGAGTTATGTTTAAGGTACTTAAAAAAATTGGGCGAGGATGCAGAGGGGTTAAGACGAGATGGAGGAGCAGGAGCTGAAGACTGACCTGAGCAACTTTTAGCCTCGCCCACTGCTGGATGGTTCACACTAAATGGCAATTAGAGAGAAAGCACGAGGGGTTAGAGAAGAGAGGGGAGGGCAGCTAGGGGGCAACTTGGAGGCAACAGGAGAGTATGACATGACCTCCGGTGTCTCACTAGTCACTGGGACCATACAGCCAGGGGTCTCCTCTGCCTCTCAACGCTCTCATTGGCATACAGTCATCAGTTAAAAAAAAAAAAAAAAAAGGCGGGGTGGGGGTGAGGAAGTGCTATTACAAAGACCATCCTTGATCACTTCCCTCATGTCTCCCTGCCCCTCAGAACTTTTTCCTCTATGCCCTTTTTAGGAACTGACAGGAAGACAATTTTTTGAGTATAATAAAAGCAGAGGAAAACTAAACAAAACTGAGTTTTAAAAATATATCTCTCTTCAAAATGAACAATAACCTGCCTTGAATTTCAATGTCTCATTTCCTGTACGTAAATGAGGAAAAAATAGTTCACAAGAGGGGAGAGCAGAAAACAAAATAGGTATGCTGGGGACGGAGGGTGGGACACAGGGAGAGACGTTTCTCTGTGGCTTTCATCACCTACATCCAGCATAATCGGTACAAAGAGGCATCTTTAGGGAGTGATACTGTCAGGAAAGCAATTCCCCACAACTCTGGGTTGTGGGAGACAGCAGGCTTAGCAAGAGAACTAGGAATCTCCAGGCAGGAATGTCTCCACGATCACTGAAAATACTAGAAATAGAGGGGTGGGGCATAGCACAGAGGTAGGATAGAATTAGGTGTTTTAAGAGACACCTTCAGGGTGGAAAGAGACATAACAAGAACCGCCAAACTTCGAACTTCGTCCTGAAATTGTCTTTTCTATTCAACGTTAGTTTCTGAAGTAGGCCTCACATGGGGGAATCAATTCTCCAGCCAAATTCCAAAGACCCATTTGGAACGATTTTCAGTGACTGACTGAAAACAAAGTTCAGAGGCTCGACCACATCATCTGAAGATGTTCATGTCACATCCTCACTGAACATATCTCAAACAACTGTCTGGACTCTCCATGACCTGTGGGTGACCCACACTTAGGCTCTGTGGCCTGCCTCTACTGTCGTCAGTCAGAAGGCAGCCAACGGAGCACGGTATGGCCCTACTTCATATTGATAAAGCAAGGGGGCATAGGCATTTTCATATTTTTTAAGAGAACTGTGCCTGTTTACGGCCCCTCCAACAATTACCAAGGGACCAGGGAGGACAGCAAGGATTACATAACTTACTCACCTTGTAGAGTCTAACTGCACAACAGGGCCCAGTATTAACATTAGTCACCTTGCCAGGGGAACCCAGAATTCTTACAATGAACAGGATTTTAGAAAATACCCATTTTAAGTTTGTCATACAAACTGCCATAAGCAAACTTTGGGCCTCGATGACCACAAGTGTAGGTCAGCGAAGCCCCCCTAGATCTGCACGCCCCTCATGCTCTGCTCCGCAGACCCCCACCTTTCCTTCCCACTGTGGGGCTGTTGTTCCAGACCCTCCACTGCACAGACTCACTGCCCACCCCCACCCCCCACTAACCCTTTCTCAAAGCGAGCACTTAAGTTCCAAAACCAAAGCCAATACTGCCTCTCTCACGGTTTGAGGACTGGTTATTATTGACTTTAGGAGCCATTCCTGCTTGGTCATACCTGCTTCCTTCTAGGACTGCTACTTATTTCTTCAACAAGCAGCTCTTACATCTACATTTCCCCCAAGGACATCAGGTAGGAGGAATGCCAACTGCTTCAAGTTTCATTCTTACAAGCCAAGAGTAAAACCTGACCCAGTTCCTCTCCCACCCAACAAACATACCTGGGCTAGCCATACCTGGTTAGTAACTGATATGCCCCAGTTAATTACACAATAAGTGTACATTTTAAACAAATCTTACTTTCGTTCATGAGGCGTCTCTGTGCTCACTGAGTGATACCTCATAAGTTTCCTCTGTGAGACCCCGGGAGGGCTCTCAGCTGGCTGCAGGGGTTCCTGGCATTCCACAGGGAAGTGGCTCAGGGTGTTGGCACGCCTCCGGAAGCCCTGCTGGGGTGAGAGTGCAGTGGACTCCTCGGCGGCGTGGCCCTCCGAGTCACTGGACAGGTCATCTGAGGAGCCCAGGAGTCTGAAGGAGCTCTCAGAGGCAGGCAGGGCCTCCTTCTCATACGCACACGGCTCCTGGCAGCAAGCAAACAGAGCAGACATGTCACAAGGCATCTGTAGGATTCACAGAGCTCTAATCTCAGGGCAGTGGCAATTTCAATGCATAAGCACATCATCTGATGATAATGGCGTACAGAGGCCACCACAAACACAAGGAAATAAGGCCAATGAGTCCACTGAGACACGAAGGCTTGCCTGTCAGAGACAAAATGCTAGCTTGCTGGAAAAGTGGGGAAACTGCCCAAATGAAGGACATAAGCTGTAACATCACAACCGTTCTAAACAAAGCTGTATATCACTCCCTTTCTCTGAAAAACAGAACTCTTCTCTACGGCTGCTCAGTACAGTGCAGCTTGTATGACGCGCGACGGCACTGTTTAAATAAGACAAAAGCTACTTGTTTTTTCTGCATACCCATCCATACATGTTACATGCACATTTTAAGGCTCTCTGAGTTTAATCGAATGTTGGAATTTAACTTGGTAGCCCTGAGTTTAAAAACTAGATTCTATGCTATTCTTAGAATATGGCAAATCTCTCTCTAGGCACTTATTACTGTGCCTCAGTTCACTGAACTTCTTTCTGTACCTCAAGTTCCTCACCTACAAAGGAGTATAGTGAAAATTTATCTCATCAGATTTTAAGAATCAAACAAAATAATACAACTGAAAGATGTTAGGCTTTGTTTTTGCTTTGTTAGGCACTCATTGAATCAACTGAGTGGATACTCAGACGCTTGTTGAGAGTCATGACCAGATTTTAAGAATGCGGTGTTTTCAAGATGTCCTCTTTCCCAGAGGAATGCAATGTCTGCCACTCAGGTAGACTAATAATGTTTAGCACCGCTCCCAGGCTTGGCCGGCAGCTGTTTTTCTCAAATCAAAGGATATGAAAGTAGGACGAAGTATACCAGCTTGCTCCCACTGAAACCGCTGGGCATCAACAAGGAACACAAAAAGCAAAGGAGGGAATGAATGCATGTAATGTTGGACTGGAAAATCTAAATATATAAACTTTACCTGTTCATTTAATACATGGTTTAATGTCTTTTAGATATTAAGAAATTATAAAAGCTAAGTTGGTTGTATTTGTCAATTTATAAAAGTTAAGGTTCAAGTTTGTCATACATTCATGTTTACGGAAAGAGTAGATTATATACATTTAATTTTCTAGGAATTAGGTAGGAAAAGCTTAATTCCCAACATACTAAGAAATGTCAGTTACTCTCAGCATAACTAAGGGTTCATTCTTCAGGCTTCTATCATTCCAAAGAGTCTTTCATGGATTAAAAACTGTGGAATATAACACATCACAGCAAGCAATCTTTCTAATACAGTTCAAAATGATTCCTCTCTCCAAACTATGTCAAAGAGCTAACCCAGATTCATCTTATACTAGGAGCACCACTTGTTGAGTTTCTTGGCAATTCCCAGGTGATCAACTTACTGGAAGAAATCCAAATACAAAAAACAGCATATCTTCCCAATATTTTTTCAATCTCAGGATGAAAAAGTTAACATATAAAGTGCACATAATGATTCTCACATATATGATATACAAAGGTGACTTCTGGAAAGTTTCATTTTTCTTTGAATTGCTATAGAAATTCAAGTCAAGTGTGTACTTCTAGATCCGTGTACAGAAAGCACAAACATAAACAAGGACCTAGACACTGGCTTGTTAAGCAAAGAGAACCTCTGACTAGTGCTCATTATCGCAAAGCTCTGCTTGCTGGTGGATCCAGGGGGTGAACTTACATGTTTAACTATAAAAACCCTGTGCTTCATTATAACCATAAAGTTTGTTAGAGGATAACAGTTTAGGAATGTAAGTTGCGGACTTCTTGGCATTCACAGACTCAACATTTCAGGTTTTCCAATTTTAATTACTTTTGATGTTGGAATATCTACTTGGCAAAGAAAGTCATTGATCGCCATGTGATAAGCCAGATCCTGGGTCAAAGATGGCTTCTCTGTTGAAGAAATAGTCACCAGCTTTGTTATGTCAGCTTTTATGTCCTGCATAGCTGCATGACCAGACTCCAGCAGCAGGAGCCTGAAAGCACCAAACTCCTCCTGATCGGAGATCCCAGGCTCCCTTTGTTCCCCTGGCAGGCCCTATAGGTAGGAGCTGAGCAAAACCCATCTGCTGGTTTCTTGAGGGTGTCACACAAAGAGAAAATGGGCTTACTTTGCTAGTGCTACTTAACGTGCTACACACAGCGTTGTCCAGATCCATGCTGGCGGAATGTTCCTGCAGGCCTCTGGCTTTATTGCCCTATGTAAAGAAAAGGAAGTTGAGTTATGACCTCCAAGGGATCAGTTAGAAGCAGCTTAGTCTATTTAAATACGCTCAGGGAAAAAAATGCACCTACTGAGAAATACTGCTGAGCACACATGTTCAAAAGGCAGAAACAATCCTGTCATTTCTCCTTTAATAATATATTTCAAAACACCTTGTGGCTACACGGCAGGGGGATAGGTAGGAGGAAGAGGCAATTCAGGAAGAAGAGATCACTCGTCTCCGAAGAAGCAAGCACTAAAGTAGCGGTACACTCAGCGACTGTGGATCACAGCTGTCAGAACTCTCCAACTGTGTGACATCAACGGATATTCTGCAAGTTTGGGAAGCTTGCAAGGACAGCCTCCCCAACCTTAGTTTTGTAAAGGGACTGTCATAACTACCTTCCCAAACACTGCAAAATTCTCAGAAATATCTTCAAACAAAAAATTCACTTACCCGGGACAAAATACTTTCTAAAGATTCAGTTAAAGATCTCTTTGCTTTGTTTTTCAGCATATCTAGCCTAAATCGGGTGGCGCTAGATGGTAATTCACTTCCAATGTTTTCCGTTCCAATCTGTGGTGTCTACAAAGTGAAACAAAACAAAGTCAAGTTTCCTTCCTTCTGCTCTTTTTAAAAGAAAGACAAATCTCTAGAATGGATCTTTTGGACCCCAGGCCATTAATCTGATTCTTTCTGTGGTCACTTCATCTCATCTGTTCCCTCGTCAGGACATAATTCTGCCTCAGAAAGTTGCTTGGCCTGGTCCAAAGTCAAGAAACGTGCTTGGAAACCAAATCATTTAACAAGTTTCTGGCTCAGCCTCTACAGTCTGATCAGAGATCAGCCATTCACTCACTGTGACAGTGTGCGAGTGACCTTCTCTGAGGCAGTTCCCTCTTCTGTAAGCTGAGACCAAGCTCAAGATCTAATCACAGTGCATTGTTGTGAAAGCAAATATGTGAAGCACTGAGCATGTCTTCTGGTAAAAAGGTAGCTACAACTAGATTTGCAAAGTAAAGTAAAAACTTACCTTTGGGGGATTCTAGGGAGTGAGACATACAAAAAAATCTATGCAGTGAAGCATCAATTCTCTCTGCCTGTCCTAAGCCATTTGTCCTTCCTACAGAGTTGCGTTCTCCATTTTTTCATCTCTCCCATTTATTGTTCCCAGCACCCTTTGTGTGCTCCTCTGTACCCACTGTCTCCCTTCACTGACCACAATATGAAAATGAAAAGCATAGTGGAGTTTGCTTGCCAGCCAGTAAATGAAAAGTAATGTTCCTTATTAATAAAGAGGTTTATTAAAAACCAAAACTATGAAAATTCTCTAAATTAAGTTACTACTTGACTATTTTCTGCCAGAGAATGACTTTATTAGAAAAACACACAAACAAAGCCGGGCACAGTGG
>PVHY01019379.1:0-27500 GCA_004024945.1 Uropsilus gracilis
AAAGGGCACAGAGGGCAGAGAGAGCATGCACATGCACCATCATGAGGGAGTTCACCAGAGAGAGCCTGAAGAAAGAATATGAAGATTCCTGGGCACTGGGGAACTCATCTGCCTCCCAGCTCCTGGAGCCCTGCCCTGCCCTGCCCTGCCCTGCCCTGCCCTGGCCTGCCCTGCCCTGCCCGGTGTGTCTATGTAACTACTAAAATCAATAAAGAACATACACAGATTGTTGAGCCTGATATTACACCTACAATTGGTGATAAGGATGGGATCGTTACCCAATCATACAAATGCTAAAACCATTGTTTTAATACATTGACTGCTATAAAACCTACAGACTTCCATGGGCAATGCTGATTGAGGCAGAATAACTTACCCAAAATGTATCAACTGATTTTCTTTGTAGATAAATAGGAAATAAAACTGAAATATTTCAGTTATCTGGACGCTAAGTGCCTGTGTGTATGTAGACGTATAGGCAGAGGATGGATCTTTTGGAGTAATGATGATACCTGTGGCAAACTGGCCTGAATTGAGCTTGATGATTACAGTTGTCAGGTCTTTTCACCAAATACAAAAGAAAATATTCAGCTGGACTTCTTGCCACAAGTGAATAACTGATTCTAGAGACACACCAAACTGAGTTAGTCCTAAGATTAAAAAAAAAAAAAATACCCCTCCCAAAATAAAATCTTATGCCTATCATATGAAGAGTTGCACGTATACTCTATTTCTAGCCAATCCTGTATTTTCAATACCATACATCGTGCTAATGAGTCACTTCTAATGTCCTTTGTGTTGTATTAAAATGCTCTAGCACTGAGACAATTATATTCAAGATTTATGGTAACTACCTGTAGAGTGAATTTCTGGTTAAAGATATTCAAACACAAACTAACTTGCATATATTGTCAACTATGACCCTAGGAAGTGTTGGGTAGCCAATCTAACTCTCATAGGTTCACCACGGTTTAGCAGACAAAAAATGTTGGAGCTCTTAGAGTTCTCTTTCAGGATTTTTAATGATAAAGAAGCTACCATTCTAGCTTCTCCTCTCTCCTTCCTTCCCTCTCCCACAGGGTGGGTGATTATGTCACCCTTTGTCACCTCCTCCTAGGCCCAGGTTACCCACTCACACATGTACACACTCAATGGGCCCAGGTGCATACACAATCATAGGGCAGGTGCAACAATGGAGCTGGGCATACACACCAATGGGAGGAAAAGCCTGAGTAACTCATTCACCCTAAAACCGACCCCCTCAGGCTTATTCCCTTTTGGCTACATCTCCATGCTATCCCTTTTCCGCATGTTTTCCTAACACAATGCAACTAAATTAAACAAAACACAACCACAGAACACAAAATATAATCCAGGAAGGTACTGGTGCACACAAACCTAGGGACGAAAAGAGTCATTGGCACCGGCGATGGGAGATCCCTCCCACCTGGCAGTATACAAGCGTTTTGTCGAAGACAACACCATGCTGGCACCAGTGGTCTCCCAGGCCTCAAGAACCATACCCACTTTGCTAACAATGAGTCCTCAGAGGACTCTACATGTCATAAGAACGGTTAGCTCATAATAGGCCACAAAGTCAACACAACACAAACGTCTGCTCTCCACCACCAGCTGATGTCCATATGCAGTGCATAGGTATATCAGTATTGCCAAACGTTCCCTTTAGGATTGCCTTCTGATCTGCCACCCCAGAGTATGTAACATGTACTTGTGGGGGCCATTCCCCACTCGTCCATAGTTTTTGTTATAAATTGGCCTCCATTACCACAACCTCAAGGGGCTTTCAGAGGGGAGTCTTTATAGCCCAGGGCCATGCCTGAGTCCAATCTAGTCAGGGCTGGCAAGTTGCCCTGCTGCCCAAACACAGGCTTTAGCTGAATGTCCAAAGCCTGTATCTACAGCTGGATGGGAGCAGCTGCACCATGTAAAAATGCCTCCATAGGAGCCAAGCCACATTTCCTATTCCTCTTGTTTAGTATCTGCAGCACGTCCCACAGTCATCAGGACTACCCGCCAGTGTTGGAGTGGAGGCCATCGCTCTCAGGCCTTGCTTCAGCAGGCCATTGTAATGCTCTATGATGCCTGCAGCTTCGGGATTATGAGGTACATGAAATGTCCATTCAACGCCCATGTCTTTGACCTGCTGTTGCACCCTGTAAAAATGAGTTCCGTGCTCACTCTCCACCACCAGCGGACATCCATATGTAGTGCTAGGCATGCCAGTGCTGCCTAAACTGCCCTTTGGTATGAATATGGGGCAGGATAAGCTGTTAGTCAACCAGCAGTGATGTCCACACAGGTGACCCATCAGAGCGAGGTAGCAGTCCAATGTGTCAATCTGCCAGTGTGTCAGGGGTACCTGCCCCCACAAAGCCTGGCCTGTGGACACAAAAGTTGTCAGGGGGTGAGTCCTAGAAGATAGCACACAGTTTTCAGCATCTCATCTGATTCAGAAGTGAACAGGGCATCACTCACAGGTGATTTAAGAGGCCTGCCCTCGCTAGGACTGCTGAACAACAGTTCAGGACTTTCGTGAACCTGACACTAGCTTTCTGTCTTGTCAAAGTTGGCTTTTTACACATCTCTGGCATGGCTGCAGAGGACCTGGTGAGGGTCTCTCTGGCAGCCTTGTGCCATTCTCACTCTCACTCTTGGGAGCCATTGTCACTCCAGACCATGTCCCCGCAGCTCCCAGCTGGTCAGACACAACCACCCACTGTGGCTCTCAGAGCACAAGACAGTGCTTAAGGCTGCTTTGACCACCAAGACCCAACAGCAACCCCTACATTATCAATTCCTGGGGTTTACAAATGATGCCATCCACTCCCAGGATCCCACAGACATAACAACCAACCTCCCACAGACCCCATGCCTTCTGGTGGGTCTATGCATGCCTATCAGTCTGTCTTTGTGTCACCAACAGGCAAGCTCCCAGTGACAGTTGGGGTCCTCCTTCTTCGCTGACAAGTCTGCTCTCTCAGGAGTACTCAGCTATTCCACATGGGCTGTCTCCCTCCTCCACATGAAGGTTTATCCCACAATTCCTGGACCTGGTCCAACTCCTCTGCTCTTGCAGCATCTCCAGTGTTGTCTTTGCCTCCATTTCTCACTGTCTTCTCTCTGTGTCAAATTCTGCTGCCTTGCCAATTGTCTGTGTCAAACTGTCCTGCCACCTATGCCACTTGGTGTGTATTCTCCATCCCGTCCATGTTGCCAATTGTAAAGTAAACAATCCTCCATGCCAGTTGTAAGCATCAGGCTCACCATTCTGTTCTTTATTGGTTTTAGCATTTATACAGCCACATCAGGCAGCCGGGGTGGAGGGTGGGGGGTGGGGGGGTGGGACACAGAAGGCAGACAAACCCTGCAGCCCCCCCCCCCGCAGGAATCTTCATACTCTTTCTCTGGGTTCTCCCTCTCTCTCACACCCCCCCCCCCGGCATTTTCTTATTCTCTCTCATACTTGTATATGTGCTCATAACCCAGGTGGTGGCTACACAGGTCAATGGGGGGAAAGCCTGACAAACTCACACACCCTACAGAGGAGTACCAAATTGGGTACTTTAAAATTTAACTAATACACCTTCAGGTATAAATCAACTATCTATATACCATGTACATATAGATACATATATAAGCATAGATGCATATATTTGTAAATGTATGCATGTTTATACATATAATATGATCAAATATATAAAATGTATAATCTTCAATTGAAGTGTTCTCAATAAATATAGACATTATTATAGCCATGTTCTAGCAGAGTCCGGGTAACCCACTACATGGAGGAATATGAAACTGATGCAAATAAGGAAGTAGTGAGGGGAAACCAGAGGTCATATGAATGAACTCTCATGCTACCTACTTTGATTTTTGGTAATCTCACTCTCTATTTTTGATCCTTGATAAAACTCAGTTTTACTTCCTATTTTTGGCTTCTAAGAAATGCTACTATCATTATTTAAATTTCCTTTTCTCTCAAATTATGTTTAAAATAGTCTGTTAGTTAATATCAAACAGTCCAAGAAAGAATTCACTGCTACCACTCACAACATCAATAAATTTACAAACAAAAATTAACAAATTTGCTGTTTGAGTTAGCCTCCCAGCCTGAATATAGGCAAAAGGGTATGATTTCCATTAGCCTTATAAAAATACTGAAAGTAACTCAAAGAAATCACTCAACATCACAGTCTCTTAAGAACCCCATTTGAGAATCAGTAAACCATAGCCATATTTGTTCAAATGCTTTTCTCAAACATTTCTAAGTATATGTTTATCTTTAAAGAGGATAGTCTTAACAAACCTACATTGGGAGGCTAAGATATTATTTTACAACAAAGAAACCAAGAATATACAATTGGAAGGAAAGTCTATTCAACAAATGGTACTGGGAAAATTGCATAGCCACATGTAAGAAGGTAAAAGTAGACCACTCTTTCATACCATACATAAAAAATTAATTCCAAATGTCAGATTTCCTAATTCTCTCTTCAATTTTAAATATCAACCATTAAGTCTATTCATTATGTTTTTAATTTTTAGTGTATTTTTAATTTTTAAGTGGTCTTTTATCATTCAAATCTGATAGGCCATGTTTAAAAATTCTATTCTTTAGAAATTTTTCAAATTTCTTTTATTCCTTAAATTTAGAAGAACATTTTTCTATAATCAATGCCTGATAATTCTAATATACAAACTACTACGATTTGTGCCTGCTTGTGTGTTCTTTCCTGCTGGCTCATGCTATATCAAACCCCTGTGTGCTCGAGTGCTCTTCCTTCATTACATGCTACTCATGTCCTTATGAAAGTATTTGTTGCTTTTTTTTTTTTTTTGAGTCCTAACATCAAAATGCCTTCCTCTAGGTTAGGGCTCCGGGCCTGCCCCCAGCTGCCTCGCTTCGGCGGGCAGTCGCAGCCCAGCCTTCGTGTGCTCAGCCACCTCTCTGCTTTGTGTGGTGGGCGGAGAGTGGCCTCCAACCAGGTGGGCGCTGAGATGGGAGGAGCATGGAGGTGTTTGCAGCCCGAACCCGGTGAGGTTTCCGGGCCTGCCCATGGCCGCCTCACTTCGGCGGGCAGTAGCAGCCGGGCCTTTGCTTGCTCAGCCACCGGCGCGGGCTTGGCGGGAGGGGAGCGGGGGTGGCAGTGAGGGACTATAAAGGTGGCCCCTCTCTTTCATTCTCACCCCAATTAGTCCTCACAAGGAATGAGAAAAGAACTAATAATCCATTAGACAAATTGAAGTGGTGAGGGACCATAGCAAAATATTGTGCACAAATATGAGCTGAACGCAGGAGGAGGAACTGTGAGAAAGACAACGTATACTGGACTGGAGAAATGACCATGGACATGACCTGTCACAGAGTCACACCTAAGGCCACAAATGAGTGGACTTGCCAAAAGCTAAGGGCTGATACGCAACTCTAGAAAGCAAAGTGCCCCTCCCCATTCCATGGGAGAGGAAGGTCACAGAGATGGGGCTGCAGGCCCACACAAAGCTGTAATCTGAAGGAGAGGAAATGACCTGCAAAGTCTTTCAGCAGATGCCTTTCACAACGAGTATCTTCTACAATGAATGGAATTGAAGACCGTCAACCATGAGAAAACACCAACAGATTCCAACTGACAATGAGCTGCTACCTAGTACAGAGATAAGACTGAATATCTAACCAAAAAGGGTTGTTATATTCTAGGATCACAGTCCCTCACCCAAGAAAAGGACATTGCCACAGAAAATGAGTCAAAGGACTCAACATAGTTCAAAACAACGAGAGGGGCCAGAATGAAGAGGGCTTGTCAACAGGGCATGGGGGAAGGCTCTCCAATACCCATTTGCCTATACTGTAAAATCTAAAGTATGAATAAAATTAAAATTATTAAAAAATGCCTTCCTCTAGAAAAAAATAAGTAATTCAAAATGAACCAAAGATTTAGATGTGAGACCTAACAACGTAAAATACATAGAAGAAAATTGAGGCAAAACAAAGCACATCATTGGCTTTAGGGAAGCCTTTTGGAACAAGACTCCAACAGCAAGGAAACAAAAACAAAAATAAATAAGCGAGACTACATCAAATTAGAAAGCTGCACAGTGAAAGAAACTATCATTAAAACAAAAAACACCCTACCAAGTAGCATAAAAAAATTTACATATCATACATCTGCTGAGGGACTAATGTTCAAGATCTACAAAGACCTCATACAACTCAAAAAAAGAGAAAACAAATGACCCAATCAAAAAATGAGTAGATGAGCTCAATACAAACTTCTCCATAAGCAATATACAAATGATCAACAGACACATGACAAAATGTTCATCATCATTTATCATCAGAGAAATGCAAATAAAAACTACAACTACAACTATAGGAAGAAAAAAAAGAAATATACATAGTAGGGGGAAAATAATGAACCTTGTTAGTAGTAATATAGACTAGTCCAGCCTCTGTAGAAAACACTATGGAAGTTTCTCAAACCAGTAAAAATATTTTCTGTATGGTCCAGCAATCCCTTTCTTAGGTATCTACAGAAATATACAAAAACAATAATTTGAAGAGATTGTACATTCATGCTCATTGTAGCAGTATTTACAAAAGTCAAGCATGGAAACAGCCTATGTGCCATGACGTATGTGTAGATAAAGAAATGTGGCATAGTGATAATAGTGGTATATTACTTGGTAATCAAAAAAAAAAAAAAGAACTCATGCTGTTCTCAACAACATGGATGGAAGTGGATTATGCTAAGCGCAAAGTGTCAGAAGGAGAAAAATAAATAGCATATGGTTTCAGTTGTGTGTGGACAATAAAAAAAAAAACAAGCAAAGGGACAGACAAAAACTGAACAAAACCAGTCCTTGAAATCTGATCATATAACTGGGCTACCTCAAGGAGAGGGAGTTGGGATTATAAGGGTGAAAGGGTCCAATGGATTATCGTGGAGGATTAGTGGTATGTGTGACATAATAATACACATTTGTATAAGCAAGAACCTACATTTCTAAAACATACACAATGTTATAACCAGTGTTACATCACTAAACAGAATTTTCAAGAACTGTCATATGTTAAATATAGTTAGAGATTAAGATATTCTGAATCATGAGGATTATGATTCTGTGTCTATTGTAATGAAATAGGAAAGAACACTGATGACTGTGATGTGTGATGAATGGCCATGTTAAATATGGTGGAAATACAGAGAAGATGTGAAGGAAATAGATTATTCATCTCAATAGGTATTGATTAGTGTAGTTGACATAAACAGATGTAAGAAAGGGGAGTGAAGACCTACTAGACAAAAGAAATTGCTGGGAAGTGCAAATCCTGTGAGTCAGAGAACTTCTACTAAAAGCATTAGGAGTATGTTTAGGCTGTGATGTGAAATGCATGAGACATTTTATAGAAAGACTAGGAAAGTTGATTTGGACCTGATTTATAAAATACTTTGATCATATACTCAGGTCTCTGAAACTTTATTCTATAGTCAATGAAATAAGGTAGAAGAGGGAAGCAATAAAATAACTTGTGTTTTGTCTTAGGAAAAATGTCTTTGGCCACAGGACACAGAATGAATGGGAAGACAGAAAGACTAGAGCTGTTAAACTAGTTAGGAAGCTATTAAATTTCCCCACTTAAGAGTTAATGAGGTGCTATTCTAGTACAGCTGTAGTGAGAATAGAAATGAAGGGATATAATTGAGAATCACTGTGGAGTTGACAGGATATGATAACAAATGATATAGGAAAGCTGAGGTTTTACCAAAAAAAATGATTTAAAATGTCTTAGCCATGGAGATTTGGTTTCCTCTTCTATAAAAAAAGGTGTTACTATTTTCTTCCTCACAGTATTTTGTGAGAATGAAGGTCATTATGCAAGTAAAAGTGAACAGCTAAAGAAAGAAGAGATTTCTAAAGATTGGAAAGAAAAAAAGTTTTCTAAAAGCAAGCTAGGAAGTTATCTTTGCTAGGAAGTCACTTACAGCCATAGTCTGCATCCAAAAGACATTTCTAGATAAGAGCCCTGAAGAAGTCAGAGCCACCCAAGGCATAAGTGCCCCAGTTTTAGTACATGTGATAGAAGCATTCAGAGATGATCAAATTCAGTAGTCATTATTAATCTCAAATGGCAAAATAGTTTATAATATTAAAAAATTAAGCCAAGAATCAGAAGCTAGAAGTTAGCTAAATAACATGCAAGTTGTTGACTTGACAGATCAGGTGCTAGTGAGTTAGCCCATGTCAGTCATAAGGACAGATTGCAAGACAGACTGATATTCAAATGGACTTGCTAACACAGTTAACAAACAGATTCCCCAATAGCCACGAAGAGCCATTCAAGATGACTAACCAGCAACTCAGCAAATCCTGCTGGACATGAAAAGCAGCCCTCGACAAGCACCTTAAGATGATTAAGCCCTAATGCCCTCCTCAGTCATTTATTGTATCTAACAATAATGCCACTCCTTTTAGCTAGAATATTATTTACTGTACCATCCTTTAAATAATTGAGGATCTCACTGATATTATTTTGGGTCATGGGGGAAACAAACTTCTAGGGTCAGAATAGGTAAGTTTCTTGCAACCACCCCAATTTGGGTGTGTTCATCAGTTCGAACAGCCAAAGAAGCCCTTGGTGGAATTCACATGCTTTAATCTCTGTCAGGGAACCAGGTACACTGGCACTCCAGACAGGGGCAAGGGGGCTGGGCAGGGAAGCTGGGAGGCAGGTGAACCCTCAGTTCCCCCCAGAAATCTTCACACTCTCTGAGCTTGTTCACTCTCACTCACTCTCTCTCTCCCCCTCCCCTCCCCTCCCCTCCCCTCCCAGAAGTTCTCTTTGTGTGCTCTCCTCCCAGGATAATGCTGCCCCTTTATCTATTCCTCCCAAGCCCACATGTGCCAACTCACACATGCACACACCCATTGGGCCAGGAGTATATACAGTCATGGGGAGGGCACAACACCACAGGTGCCGGTCATAGAGGCAAATGGTGGGAAATACCTGACCAACTCATTTACCCTACAGTAGGAAAAAGGGAAGCCTGTGGGAAAGAGGGTTCAGAGATAGGTACAGTAAATTCCAAATGAGGATTAACCAGATACTAACCAGACTAAGGGCAGCAAATTGAAAACTGGATTAACCAGTCACAAAGAGATTGATGGGGCTTCAGGATAATTCAGGAAAGAAGGTATATAATCCTTGAGACATGAATCCATAATGGCTTCCTTGCCCTTCCCTGGGTCTGTAGACTTGGGAGTTTCACTTTGTTTCTGTTCCTTTTCTCCTTAATAAAATATTCCTCATCTCTATTTCTCCAAATAAATTCATCTCTTTCCACTTGCTTGCCTGAGAACAAAGTTCCTGCTGCAGCTTTGTCAAATACAAACTGGTCTAGTGGCCAGGACTTGCCTTCACTGCAGCCTGGGACTGGTCCTTAGTTAGGGAAATAGATATGAAAACCTAACATCATGGTAACCATTTTCTTTATTCTACGGCTTAGAAATAAAATCTCAAAGATAACGGCCAATGTCAAAATCTGTCCACACTGTATCGCACCACAACAGAATCCAACCATGGTAATTAAGGAGATTTGCTGACTTGGTCAGCATAGAAAACTCAAATAAAATGAAGAGAATAAACCTTTTGAAGGTCCCTCTTTATGCTAATCTATGCAATAGTTAGAGCTATAGAAATATGGTTCATAAAAACCTATAAATAAAGTCTGAATTTTGAAACATTGACCAGTTGTTGACAGCAGCAGGCAAATGGAAATAGTCCTTCAGGCAGAGCTTGCATGGGACACAGACCTATGAACGACACTGCAGAGAATAAAGGGGTAAACAAAAAAGAAGTTCCAGTGCAGCCAGAACAAAGATGATTTGAGGAGTTGTTCTTAAACGATTATTCATTTAACTGTCGACCAACCCTAGAACATATTCACTCACTCAACAAATCTCTATAGCGCCCCTGGAAAGCTTGTTTGAACAGTAAATGCTTACTTTCTACCTCACCATCCACTCAATTCACCAAGTGTCTAAAGGCATGATTTGCCTATTCATTCTCCCCTTTAAATCTGATATCAACCAATACATTTTTGCCTCTGTACTTTATTATCCATCCTTTGTACTCAATGAATTATGCTTCCAAAGAAAGTCAATTAGATGCAGTGGTTTAGAGAATAGACTTTGTAGCCTCTGCCCAAGTTTGAATCCCAGCTCTGACACTTATTAGTTTTATGACCTTGGGTAAATTGCTTCACCTTTGGGTTTCCTCGTTTATGAGATTCAAAGAATGATCATTCCTACTGACCTCCCTGGCCTGTTGTAAAGGATTAAAGTTGATTTAAGGAAAGCACTTGGAGAGATGACTTCCTGGCATAAAACAATCACTAAATAGAGTCAGCAATTATGCAAACCCCACTCTTCAAATGTTTTACATATGAAGAATTCAGTGACTGCTGGCTAGTTTGTACTTCCTTGACTTTCAACCTAAATCTCTGGTGTTCAGTGCCTTCAGATCTCCCTTCAATAACAAATACATTTAATGACAAATCCATCCCACTATTACTATCTTGAAATAAAATACATATACTAAAACCTACTCATGTACATAATTTCAAAATAATCAACATAATGCCCCAAGCATGATAGTAGTAAGCATAAAAATTATAATTATACTGCTTAAATGCTTGTGCAAGCTACAAGAACACCATTATGTGAAAATAGTTTGGGAGGCACTGCCCTGGATGAGAAGACAAGATACCTGGATGGGGTGATAAACTTGTAGGTACCATTCCCAAAAATGCAAGCTACTTCAAGTATGTTGTGGTGGCAACATGAATTCTATGACTGGCAATGCTACTAGAAGTTTTCTAAAATGGGAAAATTCAAACAAAATCTTTCCTCAATTCACTCAGTAATTATATTTGAAGAAAATTCAATATATAGTAAAAAAAAAAAACATGTAAAAATTACTCTTTGGCTATGAATAAATGAAACTGAGCTCTAGTTTCAGATCCTTACAAATGGTTTTTCATTTATATGAAATTTAGGGTAATATTTGAAAGCAATGCAGTATGTGAGACAAGTCTTCAGTGTGAAGGGCTGTACCATGTATCCAGTACATATAACCTCTGGCCCTTGTCTGCTGAGTTCATTGGATCCCCTGCCCCATCAATCACTTGACAATTAAAACAGGCCAACAAATTTCCACACCTTTCTAAATACTACCCCACTAAGAACTATAGGATTTAATGAATTACAACAGGAGAGAAAGAGAGAAGGTATTTGTCAACACATAGCTTCATTCCTGAGACCTCAAGAGCATTAGCCCAACAATCGAAAAAGGTCCAGTAACTGGATCATTTTAACAGTGGAAGAAGAACTAAAACTCTTATTTCTAATTCCTTGTATTTAAAAAGAACCTTCAACATGAAAACTATGTACATATGCATTATAATGAGATAAATTATATATTTAGAAAGAATATATAATTCTTTAAAATATAGAAATTAGAATATAAAATATAGAATAGAATATAGAATAGAAAGAATTCTCAAAGCCAAATACAAATAAGCAAAACCCAGATTATGTGGAAATATTAAAGTATATTCACTTAATAAATTACTGGAAACGATGAAAAAAAAGGAAAGTTTGTGGATTAAAAGAGAAATAATATCAACCAGTTGAGATTTATGAATTCTATCACATAATTTAAAATATGAACATTGACCAAGTATTTGATCATAATATGGAATTTTGTTGATTTTTGGTATAATATTGGAATTTTGGTTATTTTTAAATAAGTTCAGTCTTCTAGACAGAACAATATGAGGTGAAGTAGCATGCGATTTTCTTCAAGATAACATGCAAAAGAATGACTACTATCTTACATCATCACACAAATTAATTCAAAATTGACTAGAGATTGTAATGTAAGATATTAAACCTAAAACTGAAACCTAAAACTCCTAAAAGAAAACATAGGTAGTGAACAACCTGGCATCAGATTTGGTGATAAATTCTGGCTCTAATATCAAAAGCACAGGCAGCCTGAGTAAAAGTGACTGTATTAAAACAAAAACTTCACAGGAAAACATCAAGAAGTCAAAAAGACAATTTACTGTGCTTGCAAATCACATATTTGATATTCAAAATGCTTAAAGAATTCACAAGCTACACAGCAAATAGTAAAGTCAATCTGATTTTTAAATGGAGAGAAAGAGATGAATAGCCATTTCCCCAAGAAGTGAAACAGAGAGCAACAGGTGCATGAAAGCTATTCACCATCACTCATCATTAGGGAAATGAGAATCAAAACCACACTGAAATACCACCTCACCCAGTTAGGAGGGTTGTTATAAAAAAAATGAGCTATAGCAAGTATTGGCAAGACTATCCAGGAGATGGGTGCTCATACAGTCTTCGTGGGAATGCAAATTGGTTATTCACTATAAATTGAAAGGAGATGTCTCAAAAAATAAAAATACAGCTGTCATATTAGCCATGAATTTCATTTGTGGGTATTTATCCAAAGAAAACAAAATCACTAACTTGAGAAGACATATGCCTCTCCATCTTCATTGCAGCATTATTTCCAATAGCCAAGAGAAACTAAGTATTTGTTGAAGTATGAATGGAAAGAGAAAATCTGTATCTATAACGGAATATGATTCAGTCATAAAAAGGATAGAAATCTTGCCATTTTCAATAAGGATGGAAGGCATTATACTAAGTGAAATAAGTCAGAGAAACACAAATTCCATATGATCTCACTTAAAAATGGAATCAGAAAGAAAAAGAAAAAGTTAATAAAGAGAACAGACTCAACCAACCTCCTTGCAGGACTCTTTCTTCTCAATTGCAGTAAATTGACTGGGAGGGAAAAGGGAATCAATAATTTGCCATAGTAGTTGATTCCTACTTGTTAAACTGTCTGTAATTTACTTTTAAAACTTGAACATAGAAGCCATGGTGTGGAAGTACGTTAGCATTGATCTAACATCTAGTTTACAGCCTTGTCTCCCTAAACTTGCCCAATCTCATCAATCTAGCATCTAAATATTAACTTATGCTTGATGGCCCTTAATCAGGCTTACTCCTTGGATAGCTGTTTAGTATTTGAATGATGCTAATCAGAAACCCATATTCCAAACGCAGTTACACAAGCATTTTTAACTACAATAATCTCTTGTCAACATTACAGGACTTGTTAATCAGCAGAAAAAGATATGTTAGAAATGACTTTCCACTGGTGAAATAAGACATAGATTCACTACAAACATCATGAAGAACTTGATGTTTAGTTGTATGTAAATATGGTTATACCCTGTAGCTCAGACCCTTGAGGAACAGCCTTGGCTTAGGGTTTGTTTATGTCCTGGGTTTTGCCCATAACAGAGAATCTCCAAGGCTGGGCACGATGGCTCGTGCTTGTAAGCTTCAGCCTATGAAGCGGCCAGGGCTAGGGATCGCGGTTCGAGCCCCGCCTGGGTCCCGTAGCGAGACCTAGTTCCAAAAAAAATAGCTGGGCGTGGTGGTGCGCGCCTGTAATCCCAGCTACCTGGGAAGCTGAGGCTGGGGATTGCTTGAGTCTGTGGTACCCCGGGCAACAAGAGCCTGCGGTTCCATGACCTAGTCTCAAAAAAAAAAAAAAAAAAACCAGAGAATCTCCAGGTTATTCAAATCATGCCTGTAGAACATTATTTTTCTCCAGTGTACATCTCATACAAGGTACTGGGTGCCTGAAATTGGAACTGCACTGAGATTGCCATTCCAAATTTCACAGCAATGTTGTTTTCTGATCCACATTTACACACAGGCAGAAGCTGGTGCCAAACCTACTTTCCCTGTGAGCTGCATCTTGTATATTGAGTTGGGGTTGGAGGAAACCTAAAGACCTGACCTACATTAAAATTATAATGACTCTCACTTTTACCAGTAAAATCCTATCTATTGTGTACTACCAACTTGGCTTCCATCATTTTGCAACAGATGTATCCCTGACATTGTCAATTAGGTATACAATGAGCTACTTCAAGTACCGCAAGTATTTTCATGCAGAGAGTTGTGTTGTTTCCTGTTGTAAGTACAGCATAATTCTGTAGATCAGGGGCCTGCAAATTGCTACTGAGAGGTCAAATATGAGCTGCTACCTGTTTAATGATCATCGGTTTTGGTTTTATATGACTCTTGAATAAAACTGCTTTTTGTGATTTCAAACCACTGGAAAACTTGAGACTATGCCTTGACGTATGAAATTCCAATTGCAGCATCCTTAAATCAAGTTTTGTTGGAGCATGTATGGTTGATGGCTGCTTTACCATAATAACATGAATAGCCATCAACACTATGACTTGTCAACACTTGTCAAGTCAGTTACCATCTGACCTTTACAGAAAAAGTTCCTTGACCCCTGGAGTATATATATCATCAGTATTTTTAGGGAATTGATTTACAAGTCCCAAAGAGCTGACTTAGGAATCATCAGAGGAAATACAATTCCTCTATAAGGTGGGAACAGGTTTTAAGAAGGTTTTAACATAAGATAAATGTTTGATTTTTCACTCATGCATTAATAATCACACATTATCAATAGTTTCACCACCCCTTGGACTGGTGCCAGGATAGAACACTAAGTCAAATGTATTATGAACTATAATAGAAATGTCTTATTACTTCAACCAAAAGTTGTACATTAAAAAGTAAATAAATATAATAAAAATGGGGCTTCTCAGTGTTTGCCTTTTTTATATGGTATAGATTTTGAGCCATGTAAATCTGTCCTATATTCAAACATAAACGTCTCACTTGATGAGAAAAAAAGTAAATAAATATAACTTCATAAGAAAAAAAAGTAATAAATATAATAGTTGATGTGTTGGGAATGAAATTCCAGAAATAACTGAATCAACCTTAAAAAGGAAAGCTGAGTGATTTGGCCATCAACTATTAAGACATAGTACCAAGTCAAAGTAAAAAAATTTTTAAGTTTATTAATATAAGAACAAATAGGCTGAAGAGATTGAGTGAAGGGTTCAGAATTCAACTGACTTACATGCAAGACTTTTATAAATAAGAGTTGCACCAAATCAATAGGGATCATATAGACTGATTAGCAAATGAGGCTAGAAAAATTGGAAATATGGAAAAAATAAAACTGATACATTTTAATACCATAAAAAACTGTACAAGATCCAGTTTATGAAATGTCTTTATGTCTTTCTGTGTCTTTAGTGTTAAAGCAGTGTGCAGGATTGTAACATGGACCTTAGGATTTGGACACCACTCTTGATTTGTTTTAATAATTATCATTTCCATGAAAATTAGAGTTATTTTCAAAAGCATATAGAGGAAGGCATCTAGATGGCTAACTTGATCTGGTATTGTTCATATCAGTGTTTCCGCTTGCCAGCAATTTTCTTAGACATGATGTGCTTGTACTTACCCCTAAAAGGGTTCCTGATCTTTGCACACTACAAAATTATTACTCCTTGTTTAATATAGTTTTCCATAAAATCAAAATGAGATAATGAGAAAAAAATACCTTTTTTAATATTCTTATAGAATCAAAAGTAAAAATGGTTCAAATAAACTTGTCATTATCAAACTCCTCAATCTGAAATTCACTCCTATCTATTCCCCCTTTTAATTTCCCAGATTCATTGAAATATTTTCATTTAGCATATATGTACTTCACAGATTTTAATATCCTTATAAAGTCAAATGTATTATGAGGGGAATTATAAGAATATTGATCTGACAGTAATGAGTCAATGAAAAGTTTCTGATAAAGTAATTAAAGCACACTTGCTTCTACCTGCTTTCTAACTCCTTCTGGAGTGATTTGTCAACAAATAGGCCAAGAATTGCCAGGAGCAGTTATTTTAAAACAGAAGAAACAGATACATTTTAATATACTAATCTGCAGATTTCTCTAGATACTGCGTTTCTTCTACTTAACCTCAAAACAAGTCTCTCTGAGCTGACACAAACAACCTGTCAAAACAGTACCTGAGGAAGAAGGTTCCAGCTCTTTAGATCTGCGTTCATCATCATCTTAAGCTCTTGGAAAGTAGGAAGCTAAGTAGGGTAATTGAAGCACACACACAATGCATTCAGAAAGTTAGATTTTTCTAATCTATCACTCCTAATCTTCACTTGCCAGGTTATACTGCATATTTCTGATTCACCGTAAGAAAAATTTTTTATGTTGTGAAAAGTGTAGTTATCCATACATGAAAACATCCCTTCATTTTCAAGATTCAGAAATCAATGAAATTCCAAATCATCCTAGAATAATTCAAAGTATTAATAGTCAAATATGGCAGGGTAGGGGGTGGAATCTGTAGAAAACCTCAGACTGAGGGCAAAAAGTACATAGTTAGGAAAATGTGAGGGAATTTGGCCAAAGTTTTTCTTTAATCTTTCTGATTTCTAGCAAATAGCCTTATTATATATATTATATATATACATATATTATTTGAATATTGAATGCCACAGAATAATATCGTGAATTACAACATAGAAGGACCTCTGTTGTGTGTTCAAAATTGTCAGTAGATTGTCATACTCTTTTCATGGGTGATACAGGAAGACCTGGAGGGACTACATATAGGCGTCCATGTAGCTCTGCTCTCATATTTCTCAGAACAGCCATCGGAAGCCATTTTGGCTTTGGATGATGCAGAGGGGCAGAGAGCAGCCTTGCTGACACCCTTCCCTATCCTGGTTCAAGCCAGTCTGTGTGGAAGCTCTGCAATGACTGGCACTTGCATTGCCACACACTCCTACCTCTCAAGACCAGTGAAGAACTCTGTCCTTATTTTGTCTATATTTCTATTGACTTCCTATAATGGGAACCTAGAAACAGTGGCTAAGAGCAATCTGGGACATAATGTTGGGTCTAAACCACAACCCTCCTGGCTTTCATATTTCGCGTTGTAACTATGACAAGAGTTTCTTTTTCAGTAGTTGAGTAATGTTCAGTTATGTGTGTGAAAGATATATGACTGCATTGAACATTATATATTGCCATTTTAAAGATGTTAATTCCTCTAATCCATGAATAAGCAATAGTTTTCCATTTCTGTCTGTCTTCTATTTCTTTTGACCAGTATGTACAATTTTCTCTATATAAGTCCTTCACCTTCTTTGTTAAGTTTATTCATAGGTATTTAATCACTGTAATGTAAATGGGATGATTTTCTTACTTTCCTCCTCTCCTAGGTCTTTGTTTAAATATAGGAAGGCAAGTCATTTTTTGTGCATTGATTTTTAACCTACCACTTCACTGAGTAAATTAATTTATTTAATTATTTAGTCAAGTCTCTTTTTTTGAGTCAAACTTTTAGGTTCCTCTGTGTATATATGTATATGTACCTACCTAATGTGAATAATAGGTGAATAAATTGAAGGATGTTATCTAAACTGCTCAGAGTCATTCCTGATACTTTAGCAAGCACTCAAAAATATGTGTTTTTATGATTACAGTGTTTTAGCCTAGCATCTTCTACTGGTATCGTTTCAAAAGTTGTTGAATCAGTAATTCCACTGCATTATTTCTGTGAGGATGACAGAGATCATATTAAGATTGCAAAATCCTCCAAGTAAATGTCTGTTTCATGCTCTCTGTTTTTTTCAATTTATTTATTTTTATTCTTTAAATCACAACCCAGCAAATGGTTCTTGGGTTATCTCCCCCTCCCTCCTCCCTCTGGTACCCCCTCCATTCTTCAAACCCCATTTTTTGTTGTTTACTAGTCTGTTCTAAGTCCATTTCTCTCTCTTTTTTTTCCCCTGTGGCAGTGTTCTTTCATTAGGTGAGGGACTATGTTGTTGGAACCAGGAGAACCTTGCTGGTAGATTTTCAATCTCAAGATTGCTTTGGGTGACCAGTGTATATCTATTTATGTTTCATGCTCTCAAACTCCTTTGAATCCTACAAAATGAGGTAATTTTAGATACCTTGTTTTTGGATGAGCTTATTAGACAGTGCACAGAACACCTTTTACTGGGTAACTTGTACTAGTGATAGGGTGTGCTACCTCTCTCCCCCATTGTCTCCTGTTTAAGATTGCAGATTTCAAGGTCAGATGCTAAAATGTGAGAATGACCTTAGTTGGAATTTCCCTTCAGGGAGATGCAGGGGAAGAAAGAAGAGAAATGGTCAAGGTGAAACAGGTTTCCTGGAAAGCGGGAAATCAGGGTATATAAGGGTGTGCAAACAAAGAGAGGGATTGGAATATGGATTCAGAGGCCAATATGGAGATCAGATGGAGACAGAGATTCAATGGAGGAGAGATGGGAATCGGCCATCTTGTAGAGTAAAGATATGAGCCATGTGGACTTAACCAGGGCCTGGGGGTCTGCAGTCTTTGGTTGCCCCAGACTGGCAGCATGTGTGCTAAATGCGGTTAAGAAATTTGTAGATTTGAACTCCATGTTGGAGTTTGTTTTGCTGAGTTTGACTTGTGTCTGAAAGAGGTCGTGCAAAAGTTAGGCCTGAAAAGAAAGTGAACTTGGCTGGGTCCAGTGCCATGAAGTTCCTGCTACCTGAAGACGACAAGGAGAAGGCAGTGTGAAAGACAAGGAGGAGCACGCCAAAGGAGAGTCCCAAAGAAAGATGTCTTTGAACACGTGGAAAGGAACTCTGACTGGCTGATTTTGGTGAGATGATCAGGACTGAGAGACTGAGGATTTATGGGTAATCTGGGAAAAGACTTTGGACAATGCTGAGAAAGGTTTTGGACAATGTTAATCAGTTTTCCTTACATGTTTCTTGTGTAGTTATTAGGATAATTAGAAAATTACTTTGTTAGAAATAAATTAGTCTGCACTTATAGTCTTGCATTGGTTTGGTATTTTGGTTGAGAAGGCTGGGGGTGGTGGAAAGAACCCACAAGAGTTTAAGTTGTGTTTTTTTAAGTTTTTTTTTCTTCTGCAGTTTTTGGAGCTGAAGGCAGAGAGCAACTGGCTGGCTTTTGCATTTCAGTAGTAAAGGTGATCAGTGAAAATGTTAATGAACTGTTTTGAGCCTGCTTCCTAGAGAGAAGCAAGCCTGTAGGTGTTTAAAGTCAGGCCTGTACGTGTTTAAGTGAAGGCAAAAAGTCCCTCTGGGTAGCACACTTTCACTAGCAAGTCTCTCTCTCTCTCTCTCCTCCTTCTCCCTCCCCTCCACAATCTATTTATGACTCTAATTCTACATATCTCCTCCATGCTATCTACCCTGCCTATAAACAATACTTAAAAAAAAAAAATGTCCTTTGGCCCAACTAGCTTCTCAAACTAACTCACTCTAAACTTCCAATGCCAAATGATTATATAAAGAAAAGTCGGCAGGGCATGATGGCACATGCCTGTAAGCAGCAGCCTAGGAAGCCACTGCTGGGGCCAGGGATCGCGGTTCAAGTACCACCGGGAGCATGTAGTGAGACATAGTTCCAAAAATATATAGCTAGGTGTGGTGGCACAAGCCTGTAATCCCAGCTACCTGGGAAGCTGAGGCTGGGGACTGCTTGAGTCTTTGGTACCCAGGGCAATGTGAGCCTGCAATTCCACAGGGCAAAAATAGCAAGACCTAGTCTCAAAAAAAAAAGAGTCTCCCTCACTGTCTCTTTACCCAATTACTTTATAATGCACAGTTAACTGATTTCTTTCTACTACGCTACTGAATTGCTTTACCAAAGCTCATAAACTCCTCCCAACAGTATTTCCTCTACATTCATCTTAATTCTCTTTGCAGCCCTTGACCCTGATGACCATTCATTCTTTCCCACTGTGTGTTTAAATGTTCAGGTAATAAGTACTGCAAAAATTCATATCTGAAGATCTTTAGATAGCAGCATTTTACTGGGCTTAGTGAAATCACTGATCAACATTTATTTTGACTTTATACTGAAGGAAATATGTACCTTGCTGACACCAACCATAGCTATTGATTCCTTGGTAAACACGTCTAAGAATTATTTTGAAAAATATGCATTTTAAAGTGCAAGAAGAAAAAATGGGCAGATCTGAAAAGATATTTTCCCCAAGAAGACACAGGAATGACCAGCAGGTACACAAAAAAGGAAATCAGCATCACTAATCATCAGGGAAATGCTAATGAAAACCACAATGAGATATCACCTCAAATCTGTTACAATGGCTATGATCAAAAAGACAGGAAATACATCCCCCCACCCCCCTACTCCTCGCAGGCCCTCCAGATCTTTGGATCTGGGATCAAGGTGAGTCAATGTATGGTGATCCCAGATCGCAGGAGGCCCCCAAGGTATGGGGAGGGAGCATGGAGTGAAGCAATGCATGTGGGCTTTCCAAGCTGCGCAGATGGTGTGGGAGCCCTGGGCAGTCGGGGGGGGGGGGGGCGGTGATTAAACACCTCTGGTTTGCTCCTGCTCAGCCAGTCCTTATCAGAAACAAGAAACCACAAATGACCCGTTAGAAGAAACAGATGAGGTGAAGGGTATGATTAAAAGCCCTTGACACACAATTTCCCTGGGTTGGACCCAAAAAAAGCTCAAGCAGAACCACATAATTCAGAGCTGTGAGACAACATGGCAAGATTGCTCCAACACCATCCCCGGGGCCTAGGAGTTAGAGTTCTGCCTCAGTGGCCTCCAACAAAAGTGAGACGTACCCCCGCTGGATTCTGGGAAGAAGGCCATGGATATGGCAGCTGCCTGAGCGGCAATCCATAATCATGGAGACCAACCAAACTAACCATCAGCTCACATCCGTATCCTCAAAGGTACTCCCCAACTGAGGATGGCGTGGAACCAGGCTCTCAAAGCATGAGACCAGAACTATGAGACAGAAAAAAAGAACAGACAACACCAACAAGTAGAACAGATTGAGAACAGAAAGCAGCAGACATTCTGCAAAAAGGAACAGCCGCAGACGGGCTCCAAATGAGCTCAAACTGACTGCCAATGCAAGTTAAGACTGGACATCTGAGCAGCATGGTCCACCGTGCCCCAGGAACACAGGTCCTCACCCAGGAGAAGGACTTTGCTCTAGAAGAAGTAAAAGAGACTAAAGGGTGAAACAGGCATCAATGAACAGTGACAAGAGGAGATTGGAGTGACCAGGGTGGAGGGATGTGGGGGTCCAGGAGGACATACCCAAGGAGAACAAAAACCATACAAAGGTGATTAAAGTTGTATGATATTAAAAGTAAATTAAAAATTTAATAAAAAAATAAAACCTTTTTGTACCCCCCCAAATTAAAAACATAAAAATAAAAAAGATGAGAAATAACGAGTGTTGTCCAGGATCTGAAGAAAAGGGAACACTTGGTATGAATGTAAATTGATGTCATCTCCATGGAAAACAGTCAAAGTTTCTCAAAACATTAAAAGTGAATTACTATAGAAGTCCACTTAGCTAGCAAGTATGGAGCCTGGAGGGCCATATGGGCACTTATGTGCTCTGGCAGCCATCTGCCAGACCAGGCCAGAAACTTCAGTACATTCTATGGGCCTCCTCAAATTCTTGAGTGCATACAACATAATCCACATATCAGCTGCACTGCTACAGCACCAAGATGGGTGGGTAGCCTTTTCTCAGTGACTATGACCAGCACTCTGAGGTTTGGCTGTCATGGCAACGGGACTAGGCTGGGTCTTGACTTCCTCTGGGTTTTCCTGAGGTCATTCCAAACCAGATTGGTCACAGAGGGGTCACAGGGTCTCTGTCTGCTCTGTGGGACAGGTGGGTCAGCTATATAAGCCTCCCTCTGCTTCATCCTTTCTTTATTGCTACCAGGACAATCCCCAGCCTGGCTTGCATTCTGCCCCACCCCAGATGGACTATGGACCTTTAATCATCTTTTATTTTTTAACTCTTTTTTAGAATGCATATAGATGTGATTGTTTCCTGATTAAATTAAAACTGCATGAACTGAAAAATAAAATAAAATTTGAAAATAAATGCAGACTAATACCATTAAGAAATATCTAGAAGGCAACTGCTTTTCTAATGTTTAACCTGTAATTATTTTCCCAAGAAGGGAACTGTGAGTTTATTCTGCATTACTGTATTTATTAACAGAGATGCTAATGCGTGAGGCAAAGAGGAGAGACAGAAAAAAAAGAGCTCTTAACAGAGCTCTGGGAGGAAGACTAAACTGCTTTGTCTCCACAAGAGGGTAGAGTCATATAAGTCCTCTCATACCAGGACTCATCAAAAATGTCTCTGAGAAAATCATGAAAGTGGCTGAGGATGCAGGACCTCTACTCCTGGTTGCTATCATTCAGCTCCTCATTAAGATTATCCTCCCATAGTTCCACAACTGGTCCTTATGCAATCCCTACATTCTGGTCCTTATGCAATCAGTTATTGTCAGATTCTATCTGCAGCTCTTCTCCTCTGTAGGCCTGAGGTAGCCTTTCTTTGCTTGAACCAATGGTCTCTAGCTGACTGCCCAATGAGATGATCTAGAGGGTAAATGCAAAAGATGGAAGCCCACCTCACATGACATTCCAAACAGATGACCCTTGCATTATTTTTTCCATGCATTTTATTCCCTCTTCTCCTGATGGGAGGCATATTGAAAAAGAAATCCCCTGAGCTACCCTGGGTGAGTCTGGTATTAACAAAAAAGGTCATTATTCAAGACATTCAGAAGCATAGATGAGGACACTGGCTTTTATCAGTGATAACAGAACCGACTCTCTCCATAAAGTAGGTCATGACTGCCCACCTGCTCCTTCTAGAAGGACTGCCTTCTTCTAGGAGTGATTCAACCTATCCTGGTTAGTCATACATTTTAATGGTGATGAAAATAACCCCAAGAATCCACTTTCTCCATCAGAATTGCCTAAACAAACTAACAATCAGCGATGTGAGCAAAAAGAATCCTGGGACACTAAGAAGAAGGTACTCTTTCAATCAAAGAAAGAATACATTATTCCAGAGAGGGAAGTTTTCTAGATGATTCCAATGTAGCCACCCTACTCATAATGTCCAAATTATAAGATGAAGTGTGAAAAGAAAGGCCAGTATAAACAGTGAACTTTGATCTAGGTTGAAAATCCTGCTTTACCTTTATTGTTTGTGTACTTAGAAAATATACTTTCCATCTCTGAACTTCAATTTCCTAGCTGTAAAGCAGAAATAAACATTGTATTTAGCATTATAGAGGTGCTGGAAAGATGTCATTTGTTCATTTAAAGCATCAAATTGAAATTTTGGCATTTACTAAGAATGCAAAAAATGATTTCTTTAGGTTAACATTTCTTTATGGAAGTATTTTCTTTATGACATTAACTGATTGCTTTTAATAGCCATTTCTCCTGTGTGCTGATTTTACATGAAGGAGTACATCTACAAAAATACACTGCCCTTTCCACTCTTCATTGTACATTTTTAATGCACCACTGAAAATCTGCCAGGAAATTAAGAGGAGCGCTTACCTCTTTAAGAATATATAATTATTGTTGACAGTCAACCAGCTTGAAGAAACACTTCTGAATTAATTAACAGTGACCCATAATTAAACACAACAGTACTTAGAGAAAGACCTGATGGGCCCAGAAAGCATTGTTTCAGGAATAATGAATGTTTATCATTCTTGTTTGATTCCTAAATGGTAGTTATCAACATTAGTTACCCAGATTTTAATTAAAAATGAAAAAATGAATAAGGCAGTACTGTCAGGAGAGTCTCCTAAATATTTGTTATCTTAATATAAATCTAGTATCTTTGAGTCATATATTTGCTGCAGGACATTTTCAAGAACATAAAGTAGACTATACCCCATTTTCTTTTAAGTAACATGTTTTATTAAGATTATTAAGTGAAAGCTATTTTCATAACTTGAAATTATTGCTTTTCTCTTAGAGAAATAACAGTGATTAGAAACATAAGTATAGCACAGAGCTGCTATACAGCAAAGTGTACTAACTTTCCAGTCCACATGGATATGTCAGAAATACTTATATGCAAATTTATATATCAGTATGTCTCTATTCTATTGAGTCCTCATATCATTTTTCTCAGGTGCAGTTACTTAATAGATTCATCTTTTGCCTAGTTCATTTCTCACTTTCAGAGACACTGTTCATATAAGACTGTACATCAGTTTGATGATTCTAATTTTCTTAGATAACCCAAAAAAAAACTAATTAAAAAAAGCTGAAAATTCATTAAATTCTGCTACCATAGAGACCTCAAGAAAATGTCAAAGGAGTTTTTTTTTAAGCTTGAAGCCGTAATAATAAACACCATAAGAAAGGAGAGACCAGTGATCAAGTTTTAGAATTTCTTCAGCAGATAAAGCAATTAGGCAAAGTTTGAACCAAACTTTCTCCTGAGGAAATACAGGAAAAACTTGATGAAATATGGAGTCACCTGATAGAAGGAAATAAAGAGTTCAAAAACCAAAAAAAAAAAAAAAAAAAAAAAAAGTGAGGCATTGCCAGAAGGAAGATTGTCAAGAGGTCAGAATCAAAACAAGTCAGCCCCTTTGGGGACAATATTTGCCCAGAAGCATTGCTGATCTACAAGACAGGCAGCACAGTGTCTACTAGCCAGGGGACAAAAGTCAAAGTCCAGGTCATGGCAAAGTCCTGGTAAATGCCAAAGGGGTATATCCTAGGAACAACAGTGAACACAGGTGACCCATGCACCCACCAAGGTGTGAAACCCATTTTGAATCTTCTGTGAGGTCTAGAAAATCTGCAAATGCCATAACTTTATGAACCTGACCTTGGATTGCTAGTAATCACCAGGACTTGGGAGGCAAAGGAAAATCCTCTCTGGGAAAAGATATTCTAGACTTCAAATTCTTTCTGTAAACATGTATTGGTGCTTTAATAAACTCTTATTAATTTATTTATTATATAATAAATTATATATAATTTATATATATAATTATATATAAATTATAATTTATATAATTATATATAATTGATATATAATCTTATTATATAATTTAGAATAATTTTATACTTACAGAACTATTATGTAGTTGAGTATTCCCCTCTGTCCCAAACATAATTTCCCTAGTATTAACACCTTCCATTATTATGACATATTTATTGCCTTTACTAAATCCATATAGCTGCATTATCAAACCCATACTTTAGATTTTATTAGTAGTATGGTTTTATTTTTTCTTTTTATCATTTTTATTTACATATTTATGTACATGTATATGTGTGTGCATATATATACCCATGTATATCCATATATATTTACATCATTGTATTCTCCAGACTTCTTCCTCTATCAGATCACCCATGGCCTTTCATCTTCATCTTTTGTGCTCATCCCTTCCTTAACCTAATGTCCTTTTTCTGTTCTAACACCCCATGCAGGATACCATATTCCAATTAGTCATCAAGTCTCCTTAGGTTCCACCTGGCTGTGACATTTTGCCTTATTTTCAGTAATCTTGGCAATTCTGAAGTACACCAACCAGGTATTTTGTAGAATGCCCCTCCACTGAGATGTGTTTACAATTTCTCATGATGAGACTGGGTTTACAGGTTTTAGGAGAAAGATCACAGTGGTCTCATTATATATATCATATGAAGGATGTATACTTCCAAAGCAATTTATTTGATGTGATCCAGGTCACCTATGTTAGGATTCACTATTGAAATTTTATTTTCCTCCTTCTGAAGGAAGTCACTATATATAGGTATAGTGACTAGGAAGGGTAGGAATTATGCTCCACCTCCTTGAGGGTAGAAAAAATGCCTAAGTTATTTGGAATTCTTCTTCCCTATTTACTTATTCAACAATTTACTAACAGTCTAGACACATCAGTATTTATTTTACATTTTGTGTTATTGAGACCCCAGAAATAAATAAACTGACACATTTGCAGTCAACTAATATTTTTATTTATTTATTTTATTTATATATAAATTTCACAACATTGTAATCCCGGGGGTTTGCCCCCACCTCCCCTCCAGTTCCCCCCCCCCTGCTCAAAGTTGTGCACTTCAGTTTGTTACTTAGCTTGTTTTGACTTTTCCTAAAGTCTTTTGTTTATTTTTTTTCACTATATCCCATATATTTGTGAAACCATTTGGTTTCTGTCTTTCTCTTTATGACTTGTTTCTGCTAATATGATTTATTCTAAGTACGCTCATGTTGTTATAAAATTGTTGAATTTGTCATTTTTAATTGATGAGTAATATTCCATTGTGTATCTTTACCACATTTTTTTCATCCAGTCATCTGTTTGGGGGCATTTAGGTTGCTTCCATGACCTTGCAATTATAAATTGTGCTGCAGTAAACATCCGAGCACAGGTGTCCCTTTGTACCCACATTGAGGTCTCTTTTGGGGAGATTCCCAAAAGAGCAATTGCTTGGTCAAATGGTAATTCCATTTTCATTAACTTGAGGGTCCTCCACACAACTTTCCATAGTAGCTGGACTAGTTTACATTCCCACCAGCAGTATATCAGTGTTCCTTTCTCTCCACATCCTCTCCAGCAATTGTTGTTGCCCGTTCTTTGGATGTGGGCCATTCTTACTGGTGTAAGGTGGTATCTCATTGTGGTTTTGATTTGCATTTCCCTTATTACTAGTGACGTTGAGCAATTTTTCATGTGCCTGTTGGCCATTTGTATTTCCTCTTTGAAGACGTGTCTTTTTAGTTCTCCCCATTTTTGATTGACTTTTTGTTTTGCTTTTGTTTAGTTGTGTGAGTTCCTTGTGGATCTTCGTTATAAACCCTTGTCACTCATGTGGAGGGCAAAATCTTTTTCCCATTCGGTTAGGCATCTTTTAGTTTTTTCTGTTGTCTCTTTTGCTGTACAGAAGCCTTTTAGTTTGATGTAGTCCCATCTGTTCATGTTTTCCTTCATTTTTTTGCCTTCTGTAGATGTTTCTAGAAAGGGATTTCTGAACTATAAGTCATGGAGAGTTTTGCACAAGTTTTCCTCTATGTATGCTATGGTTTCAGGTCTGACCTCTAAGTCAGTTATCCATTTTGAGTTGATTTTTGTACATGGAGTAAGGGAGTTTTCTTGGTCCATTTTTTTGCATGTCTTAGTCCAATTTTCCCAATACCATTTATTGAAGAGGCTATCTTTGTTCCAAGGTAAGTTTTTCATTCCTTTGTCAAAGATTAGTTGATTATATATGTGTGGTTTTATTTCAGGGCACTCAATTCTGTTCCTTTGGTCTGATTGTCTGTTTTTGTACCAATACTATGCTGTTTTAATTATTATGGCTTTGTAGTATAGTTTGAAGTTTGGAATTGTAATACCTCTGTTCAACTAATATTTTTAAAAGGCATCAAGATACTCAATGGGGGGGAAGGAACCCACCTGGAGTTAACGGCGCCCATCCCAAAGTCCTGAGAGCGGACTGAGGCTCTCGCGGACAAAAGAGGCAGCTGCAAAGGGGACTCCGACCCTGCTGAGAGAAGCAGGTAGCCCACCCGCACCACCTGAGACAGGTAGGATACGCTCCCTACCTGGAGCAGACTGTGGCGTCTCCCGGCTGTTGTCA